>JAAAKG020161850.1:0-29134 GCA_010014905.2 Druon quercuslanigerum
AGTACTCTATTTTTGCATTAAAAAAAGAATTTATACCTTCCAAGGACCAATATTTAAGAAAACGTTAATTTAAAAAAAAATACATGAATTGTCCACAAAATTTTGATTATCCATAAAATGGTTAAATCTTCAATTTTAAAAATGATCGCTTTTAAATGAATATTCAAGTTTTTAATTTTTCTTTGAGGATTCATTGTTTTAATTCAACTTCCTGGTTGACAGTTGAACCATTTTTTTATATATTAATTTTATATAAAGTTATATGGATTCTTTTTTTTCTGATAGAAAATTAATTTCAATTTGAGTTGAAAATTTAAGAACTTGGTTGAAACTTTAAACACTTCGTTAAAAATTCCTTTTATTGGTTTAGGATTTCACTATTCTGTGAAAAATCTGTTTTTCTGGTTAAAATTAATTTTTTACCTGAAAATTTAGGTTTTTAATTTATTTAAAAGACTTAACACTTTCTAAGACCAGCAAATCGAAAAAATCAAAAAAATTAAATAAAATCAAAAAAAAAAAAAAAGTTCAATCTTCAACTTTTAAATTGATGGCTTTTGGTTGAAAATTAAATTATTTTCTTGAAAATTTATATATTTTCTTGAAAGTTTATATATTTTATTGAAAATTCGTTTTATTTATTTTTTAATCAATTTCTTAAAATGCAGATTTAACTATTCTCCTTTATGTTGATTTTTGATTGTTTTTAATTAAAGATTCAACTTCTTGGTTGATAATGAACTTTTTTATTAAAAATTATTATTTTTGAGTTAAAAATTGAACTTTTTAGTTGATTTGCGAGTAGAAAATTCAACTATTCTCTATTTTTTAGGGAAAGCGCCTTTTTTACTTGAAAATTTAACAATTTAGTTGATATTTTTGTTCTTTCTTAAATAAAAAATCTTCCTTGGTTGGAAATTCATCTGTTTTCATTAAAAATTCAATTATTCGGTTAAAAATTTATCTATTTAATTAATATTTTATTTCTATCTTAGTTAAAAATCAATTTTTTAAACTAAAAATTAAAGTATTCCATTTTATGTTGAAAATTAATCGTTTTTAGTTTAAAATTTAACTTTTTAGCTGATAATAATAAACTTTTTTGTTTAAAATTGTTACATCTAGGTTACAAATTCAAATATTTGGTTCACATTTTTTTAAATTATTATTTTAAATGCAAAATTTTAGTACTTGATTCTTGGATTAAAAATATTTACAGCTTCCAAGGAGTAAAAAAAGATATTTTACAAAATGTGAATTTTTAACAAATATTTTAATTTCTACAAAATAATTAAACCTTCAAATTTAAAATTTATCGTTTTTATTAAAAAATTCAATTTTTTGGTCAAATGTAACTCCTCTATTCTAGATGGAAAATTAATCGTTATTATGTTAAAATTCAACTATTTGCTTAAAAATTAAAATTTTATAGAAATTGTTGATGTAAGTTGTTGGCTTTAGGGTCAGGTGAATTGAGACTAATTAATTTGTTTCAAACGTTTCGTCAGCAATTATTAAAATTTTAGTTGAAATGTTACTTCTGAGTTAAAAATTCAATTATTTTATTAAAAATTAACTTTTGGTTTAAAATTCTCAGTTACTGGTAGAAAAATCAATTTGAAAAAAACAATTTGATTAAACATTTTTTATCTCTCTTGAATAAAAAATCTTTCTCGGTTGGAAATGTATATCTTTTAGTAAAAAATCTATTTGGTTAAAGAACCATATTCAAGAGTCAACTGTTTTCTAAAACAGTCTACTTTTTGTATCTAAAAACTCAACTCTTTCATTGAAAATTCATCTCTTGTAGCACAAAATTAATTTTTTTTTTTTAAATTTAACTAATTTTATTTAAAAGAATTGCTGCCCCTATGATCCGCCAATTTTCGCGAAGAACTACCCCATCTTGGACTGTGAAGTTCACTAAAATATCTTTTGTGTTTTCTTTAGGCGTTTGTAAAAATTGCTTGACATTCTTTCAGATTCGCCCCTCAATGAAAATGGGTGTGAATAATTTATATGAAAATTCAAAGCTGACCCACAGCAATATTTGCTATCTTAAATGCCCGTTGGCCTCTTGAAAGGATGCAGCTATTAAATGCATCCGCAATTAAATTAATTGCTATTCGAACCATAAGACTTTGAGGCGCTGCAGTGTTTCATCTATAAAGATTATTTTTATGATCCTAATAAACCGACTCTCTCAAGCCTCAGTTCACGAGCTTTAAGGTCGTTGGATATGTATTTTTTCTTCCACTATTATTTTTTCGCTGGCTTTTTATTACTTCTCTCCAGGGAGTTATGCAATATATCTTCTGGTAAAACAACTTTCTTTCATTTCCGAATTAGGAGAATAATTGGGAACAATAAAAAATAATATTCCTCTCATCTAGTGGGAGATGCTAATCTGCTGAAAGTTCTCGTGTGGAAGGTAGTCCAAGTAAAGAGAAACCAGTCGGTAACGTAATCTGTTCCGTGCATGAGATCCAGTTTGTCGCGCGATGACATTCGACAATGAGAACACCTACGCAACTTCTCGTCATAAAAACCAAACGAGGTGTAGATCTTTTTCCACTCCAGTAAAACGCAACCCGACACCTAAAGAGATTGAGAAAATATCGTGAGATTTCTTTTCCCAGTTCCGAAAACTGGATTCCTCAAGATTTTGATTTAGATGGGACAACACACAGCCTTTTTTACTTGCTTCCCTAACTTCCATCCCTTCATCATGTTAGGTTCTTGTTGATGATTATCCTCCTTGTTCAATCGCTTTTACCAAATATTTCCCATCCTGATGGTTTTCTCTTAATAATTCACTTTGTAATCTGCCTCCTTATCTTTCATGTAAAATAGAACATCGCTTATTCGAGCTATTGTGGACCGGCCCCAACTAGGATAATCGGAAAACTCGGATAAAATGGAAATTTAAATAAGTTCGGAAGATCTGCTCTGGTTTGTTAAGATAAGTTCATATGTGTGAATAATACATAAGGCTCGGATAATGCTGACTATTCTAGCGATTTAGCTGGGATAAGACGGGTCAACTATTTTTGTTCTAACCTCGGATAGAGTGGGCTCGGATAAGCGATGTTCTACTATAATTCTTTCCATTCTCTTTCATCATTTTCATTACTTTATTTCTGTTTCCTTTCTTTTTTCTTCTTGAAATTTTTTTTCTTTACGCCATCTTTCTTCACCCTACCGCCTCTCATAACCATTTAAAAAAATTCTCTCCAGCTTTCGTTAGCTTATCCCTTCCGTATTTTATCAATAAATAATATCTTCCCGTCCATGATTACATTCTTCTACAAAAGTTTATCTCTTTCCACATCATCCTTTTATCCACTACCTGCCCTAACTTTTAAAAATATCTTCTCCAGGATTCCTACCTTATTGTTTTTGTGACCTCACCTTGGGGGTTCAAGCTTTGTGTGATGATCTTTGTAGAAGAAGGGGACCCTACTTAATAATCGCGATATTAAACAGTTTTTATCAAGACTCCACGATTTAACTCCTTTTCCAATTTAATTGTAGATTTCTAATTTTAATATTCATTGCAGCCTGCCGCTATCGAGGATCTGCGAAGATGGACATCGACCGAGGCACTTGGGGATGTGACAGTACCGCCGGACTGCATGTCCAGGATCTTGGGAGATACGACCGATGACAGTGCTGTTGATCACAAGCTTCCTAGTCCCGAGGAACAGGTTCAGGCTGTAGCACTCAAGTGAGTAGGATACTTGACATTACCATATCTGGGATCCTTACTTATGCACCAACTTAGCACTTCAAGTTGAATAGCCTCTACTCTGCAGTCTAAACATAACGAAAGTCAATTTCAAGTTTCTTTCGCTCCGGTGTTGTCTAAGTTTACTAGACACGAGTGAAGAGAAAATATTTTTTAGTGCCGTTCCACTTATGACTGAAAGCTTACATTCTTAACTGTTAGCTTATTCAGAACAAAAATAGACTCAATTTATGAAACAGAATACATATTTATATATTGATACCGACGGGTGGATTCAACCATGATAGATTTTAAATTCAGATTAGAAATATTTTAATTATTAGTCAGCAAATCAAATAAAAATTACAAAACACTCATTTGCAGATTCCCAGCAGAGATAGTAGCTGTGGATGTGAGTGGAAGAGGATTCTATCGGATGTCAATGCGAAGACGATCCTTGCTATCTGGACCTGAAACACAAGAGACAGCCGTGAAAAGAAGGTCGCGTCCCAGGAGGCCCAGAGGGAAGAGACGAAACACGATCGCTGGAACTGATCAGAAAGAAATTCGTCAAGCTATAGAAGGGTCAGTATAATTTGCACTCTTGGTATCAAGTCTACTGTCCAGTATCTGTTTACTATCTAGTCATCTACTATTTATTGTATACTATCTACTCTATCTACTATCTAGATTTGAAATCTAGATCTTCTTGACTTTCTCACGTTACAAATTCTGGCTGTTACAAGTTCCTGGTGGCTATTATTTTATATAAGGCAGCATGAACCATGAAGATGCTGCATTATTTTTCTGACATTGATGTAGTCTAAGAACAATATTTATGTAGTCTCTAAATCAAAGCGCTTCGAGTCACAATAAGTAGACTTCAAAGAGTAGAAGTTCGCCACTTAAGATTCTGTGCTACCAACGATTTATTATTCCCGTTTTGAAGTCGGTTCGACAATCTCGCTCAAGTCTCGGCGGGATTGGCTAGCATAAAGGAATCATATAATCCGTTACGCTCGATAAAATCCAGCAATTCCTTCTGGTTTATAGAACGATCCAAAATTTTGTCTACCAAACTTTCAGTAAAGTTATGACAAATCCTTTGATTATGTCCACTCTGAGTCAAAAGCGGTATGGAATTTAATCTTAAAATCAATCATCTTTCAGGGAAACGACTGTGGATGAACCTGAGGACGTAGCAGGACCCTCAAGAGCGCACCGATCTGCAAGTACCGATATCTTGGGATCTTCAAAGAAGCATTCGCCCTTAGAGAAGAAATCGCATTTCAATACGCTGAAGGCATGGGGAATTTCAAGACTGAAACTTATCAGCCCCAAGAACAGTCAGAGCGCGCAACAGCTCCAACAACCGGAAGCCGATGCTGGCTCATTGAGTCCCGACAGAACAGCCGAAGGCCAAACGGTCTTACCGGAAGAGACAAATATCTACGAAACCGTGACGACCAGGCGAAGAAAGGACAAGTCCCATGAAAGAAAACCTAGTTCATCCAGTTCTAGTGGTAAAAGTACTTCCAGTATTCCCGTCTCCGTTCCTAGCTCGGAGAAGCAGCTGAGTGTAAAGTTGAGAGAAAGTGCTGCACAAAGGAGAGAAAGAAGAAAAGGAAGCGGCAGAGACGACGCTCCTCATTCCAGTTCCGGAAACTGGAGCGCCTCCTCCGAAAGTGGAAGGGCGAGTATTGGAAGCGAAACGACTACCACGACGCACCAACCCAGGTATCAAAAGTCAATATTAATCCTTTCAAAACTTAAATAGCCCCCTGAAGTCAAGACAACGTTCATTTTCCTCAGAGTTTCTCGTCAAGAGATATTTGCAATGAAACTTATAAAAGAAAAAATATTTCAGATCGACAACGACAGCTTCCATTGGCACATCATCAACATCCTTGTGCCATGTTCGTAGGTTCAAGGGACGAGATACATCAGCCTCATCTTCAGTCACCTCTGAAGGCACCTTGACCCCAGATATCATTCACGATATCGGACCGGTTCCGTTTTCAGACGACGGGGAAACATCATCTGTGTATTCTTGTGACACAGAAGGATATTACACCTCGTTCCACATGGATTCTGGATTAAAGACCTTAAGGGAAGAAGAAATACTTCCACAGAGTCCTCTGGTTAGGTCTTGTAACCTCGATTCAGATCCAACATCTCCAGTCGTTGAAAACGAGTACGAATTGTTTGGAAGAGGATCGACTTCGACGACTACAAGTTCAGCGGGAACAGTCTGTACTGCTCTCTTAGCTCCTCCACCACCGGAAAGAAAATCCAGCTTAACGGTTGTTGCAATGGTAGGGTTTTTTCAAACCTTCATCCGGTATATTTAACTTAATTTTCTTTGTCTAATTCACTCGAATCATTGCAGGTGCATGGTCAGAACAAGCCAGGCGGTGAATCTCCTGACAGTGGTCACAACACCTCTTCATCTCCAGTAGAATCCGCATCGAGTCCAGCTTGCACGGGAAGATCGTATTCGGAATTTGAATACTCGGAATCGAGCGACCTGGAAGGATGTGACCGAATCGAAAGGATTCGGTCTAAAACCGCAATCAATACGAGTAGAATTCCATCCATGTGTGTCATCACCCCTCCAGGATCAGATGACGAACATGCAAAGGACAGGGATAAGAATAAACAGGGAAACAATGAGAGTCCCGGTTCAGTCTTAATGTCTGCGACAGTAGGAACTTCCAAAATGGAGGTGATTAATGGTCAGGATAAGAACCTCTATGCAACTGTTCAGACCGTTTTACCATCTCCTGAACAAAAGGCGCCACTGCAATCCTTACTTTCTACAAAAGTCAGTCCTCTTAGTGGAGTTCTTGGAAAACTTCGTGGTGTGCTGCCTCTGACGGGCAAGAAGCATCAGCAAAAAGTGAGCACCCAAGAACCCATCAACCCAGACTCCGGCGACTATGTTACCATAGCCGACGTGAGGAACAATAATGACAAACTCCCGGATTCCACTCTGACGATTCGGTCTCCCGTAACTTACTCGAATGCTGATATCTTCAAGAAGGATGCGGAGTATGTTAGCTTGAGTGAATTGCCAAAGAAGCCGGATTCTTCTTTGGAGAGGAAGAGACAGGGTGCCAGAGTAACGCTAGATTCGGAGGGAAAGGTTGTTTACTCGTCAGATAGTTTAAGGCGGAGGAAAGGAGCTCATACGACATTCAACCCAGGTTAGTTTTCTAACGGGATACATTTTTTTATGACACAAATCATCATGAAAAACTAAATCGAATTCTTATCGGTTTTAGGTCCTTTTGTGAAGGAAGGGGTTTCGCCGAGTCCTTCTCCTTTGCTTCATCGAGCTCATGTTAATGTGAGAGCCGTCACCAGGACAACGGATTCCGTTGATGGGAAGACCAAGTCCTCACCACCAACGTCTCCCCAACTGGGAAAAGTCATAATCAGAGCTGCAAAGAGCCCGGATAGAGCAGCGAGTCCAGATTACGTCCGAACTCCATCTACAGTCGTCAGTCCCACCTGCCCTACGAGTCCCCATAAACAACTTCGCGGCGCTTACGTCAACGTTCAAGGTGACGAAGGTAAGACGCCCTCTAATCCGAGCACTGATCATGATGATTGCACTGGAAAAGGTAGATTAGAGGGCACTCGACCATCCGCCGACCATCACCGACCTTCGACTAATGTAAACAGAACGCGAGGTCAATTGCTTTCGGGTAGGGGAACTTATCGCCCTGGAAATCCCAAAACGCGAACCCTAACACCGACTAAAATTTATACCAAACCTCTGAAAGATAACAAACAAAAAACTTCTCTCAATAATTCTCGAGACAGTGTATCCAAAATAACCAGGGATGAAAACCACCCTCCGGAAGAGTCTAATGTTCAGTCCGAAGGTGAAACCGATCAAGTCTCGTCGCTAGTCACAGACTCTCCAGTCACTAGAAATCAACGAAAAGTTCTTAACCCCAACTCGAGGCTCAATTTTGCAAAATCATTGCGCCTCCAAAACCTGGCACCAAGTGGTACTACTCCCAAATTATGTAGAAAACTTCTAGTATCGGATTTAGACACCCCGGACTTCTTTATAAAACCCGTGATACCTACTCATGATAAAGAAAATGGAATTGTCGTGAATGGTATAAGCAAGATAGATGAAAACGCGTCCACATCAAACAACGATAATTCACTTGTAGAAAATACTGACTCTCTCACTTCCAGCTCCGTAAATTCCAGTTTCATCAACTCTGATTCCATAAATTCCGATAGTATCAATTCAAAAGACAAATCAGAGACGAAAGTCGATCGTAAAGTAAAGAGAAGTGAAAGCTACCGAATGGCAAACAGTCCTATAATGTTTATCAAGAAGTTCGCCAACCATTCCGATAAACCTTCAAAGATCTTCAGAACTCCTTCTGAAGAATTGCAGGAGGAGCTTTTGAAAGAGAGGATAAATTATCCTGACACGGTTTCGAGTCCCGAACCACAGATTGACCAGAATTCGGATTTCGAAGTAAACCTAATTACCTGTCCTGTTCCTACAATTCCGACTAGTCCCAGACCCAGAACATTGGACCTTGAACCGGTGAAAGCCCTTCAGTATTCAGGAAACGATACAGAAATTTGGTAGTTAGTAAAAAAAACTAAACGTTTTGATAATTAGTAAATCCTTTAGAGATTTCTAAAAAAACAAAAGATTTGGAACGATCAAAATGTATAAGTTTCTATCCGGGTTGATGGCTCCATAAATATATTTTTTCACAATATGAACATTAAAAATGGCAGCTTTCGTAGCACTGCAAAGCGTTCCGAAAATGGAGGTATGCAGGTGAGCGGGTGTGAAACTACTTTAGAAAGCTTAGAGTTTCCAAGTCTTTTATTAAAAACCCTATGATTTGTAATAGGAGGATTGGCAACTTTAGAAACCTGGAGTTTTAAAGTCTCTTGTTACAATTCGTCGGGTTTGTAATAAGATGCTTGAAAACTTTACAAACCCCAGAGTTTCCAAGTCTATTATTATACACCCTAGAGTTTTCAAGTATCTTATTTAAAACCCTACGCTTTGAAATATGGAGACTGGAAAGTTTACAAATCTGGAGTTTTTAAGTCTGTTATTACTTAAGCTAGAGTTTCCAAGTCTCTTTTTTAAAGCCCTAGAGTTTTCAAGTCTTTTATTAGAAACCCAAGAGTTTCCGAGTCTCTTGTTGCAACCCGTAGGGTTTGTAATAAGAGGCTTGGAAACTTACAAACCCCAGAGTTTTCAAGTCTATTATTATACACCGTGAGGTTTGTAATAAAAGCTTTGAAAGCTTACAAACCCTAGAGTTTCCAAGTCTCTTATTTAAAAGCCTAGAGTTTTTAAGTCTCTTATTCGAAGACGAAGCGTTTCCAAATCTCTTATTATAAACCTTGAGGTTTGTCATACGAAGCTTGGAAAGCTTACAAACCCTAGGGTTTGTAATAAGAGGCTGGAAAAATTTAAAAATCCTAGAGTTTCCAAGTCTTTTCCTAAAAACCCTAGTGCTTTCAAGTGTCTTATTAGAAAACCAAGAGTTTCCAAGTCTCTTATTACAAATCCTAGAGTTAAAAGTCTCTTATTTAAAACCTTAGAGTTTTCAAGTCTCTTTTTAGAAATTCAAGAGTTTCCAAGTCTTGGAAAAGAAGAAGACAGAAAAGAAGGGAGAGAGAGATAGAAAAGAAGAAAAAAAAGCTTGGAAAGCTTACAAACCCTAGGGTTTGTAATAAGAGGCTTGGCAAGTTTGGAAAGCGTATATTTTCTAAGTCTCTTCTTAAAAACCCTACCGTTTTTAAGTCTTTCATCAGGAACCCTAGAGGTCCTAAGTCTATTATTACATATCCTAGAGTTCAAGTCTCTTATTTAAAAAACCCAGTTTCCATGTCGTTCATTAGAAACCCTGAGATTTGTGATAAGAAGCTTGGTAAGCTTAGAAACCCCAGAGTTTCCAAGCCTCTTATCACAATCCCTAGAGTTTTCAAGTCACTTATTTGAAACCCTAGAGTTTTCAAGTCTATTATTACGAATCCAAGAATTTCCAAGTCTCTTCTTAAAACCCCTCGAGTTTCCAAATCTCTTATTACAAACACTAGTGTTTGTAATGAGAGACTAGTAAACATTGCAAAACCTAGAGTTTCCAAGTGTCTAATCATGAACCTTAGGGTTTTTAATAAGAGGATTGGAAACTTTACAGACGTTAGAATTTCCAAGTAAATTATTACAAACCCTAGAGTTTGAAGTTTCTTAATTAAAACTCTAAACTCTTAAAGTTTCAAAGTCTCTTATTAAAAACCCTAGCGTTTCCAAGTCTCTTATTAAAAACCCCAGAGTTTCCAAGTTTCTAAATTAAAAATCCTAGTATTTGTAATAAGAGGCTTGGAAACTTTTCAAACCCTAGATTTTCCAAGTCTTTTATTACAAACCCTAGAATTTCCAAGTCTCTTTTGAAAAACCCTAGAGTTTCCAAGTCTCTAATTATAAACTATAGGGTTTTTAATCAGAGATTTTAAAAATCTAGATTTAGCAATAAGGGACTAGGAAACTCTAGGGTTTGTATTAAGTCTTGGAAACTCTAATGCTTGTAAAGATTCCAAGTCTCTTTTTACAAACCCTAGAGTTTCCAAGTCTCTAATTGCAAACCCTAAGGGCTTTATCATAAGAAGCATGCAAACATTACAAACCTTAGAGTTTCCATGTTTCTTATTACAAACCCTAAGGTTTGTAATAAGAGGCTTGTACACTCTAGGCTTTGTCATTAGATACTTGGAGACTTTAGAGTGTATAAAGTTTCCATCTCTTATTGCAAACCATAGGGTTTGTAATTGGAGACTTTGAAACTCTAGGGTTATCAATAAGAGAATTAGAAACTCTAATATTCGAAAAGTTTCCAGGCCTCCTATTATAAACTTTAAAATTTCCAAATCTCTTATGACAAACCCTTAAGTTTCCAAGTCTCTTATTACAAACCTTAAAAATACCAAATCTCTTATGAGAAACCCTAGAGTTTCAAAGTCTTACAACAAACCCTAGGGTTTTTAATGAGTAGCTCATAGTACAGCCCCTATGGTTTGTAATAAGAAGCTTGCAAACTCTACTAACCCTAGAGTTTCAAAGTCTCCTACTGCAAACCGTAGGGCTGGTAATAAGAGGCTTGGAAACTCATGGTTTGTAAACTAATTTCGTACCCGCTCACCTGTATACCGCAATTTGCGAATGCCACCTCGCATGTTGGCATTCGCCCAGTTTCGCCCGTTGTCACGTAATTTTCTAACGGATGTTTTTATAAATACTTTTATGACAACATTGGTCACGTTTTCGCTATCAAACGTTAGCTCACGATCTCGCAGCTGCAGCCGAGAAGATGGAGCTCGCATTTAATTCTGGATTGATAAAGGGGTCTCCCTATACAAGTGCAGATTGTTTTTCGCGTCGCATGGGTTTTTAAGATAAAGGGAACGGGCAACCCCGGTGAAGAGCGGCTTGCAACAAGGTTAAACGATAAGGAGTCTCTTCTCTTCCTCCCCACGTCTCTAGTCTGAACGTTGCTCTGCACATGAGCATTTTTCTATCTAATCTTCATAAACATATCACTATCCTATGATAACAACATAACGTGTCATCCTATTCTTTCCATCAGCTCGAGGCGATCTGAATTAGTTTCACTTCCGAATAGGCTTATCGGATCTTCTAAGATCGTCTCTTTCATGTACCACCAAATGACCTTGTTCTTTAAATTTTTATCTCTTTTGATCAAAAAACCTTTTAACGATATCTTCAGGATTATCATTAAAATACAGTATTCCGACTTAACAGCATGATCCATCTTCTGAAGTGTTGAGCTGATGATAATTTCCTCAAACCTGTAACAAAACAAACAGTTCAATAATATAATCCATCAGTTCACACTCATTAAAGTCATTCTCTGTAAGTCTATATTGATGAGGGTGGAGTTTTTATTTGTATAAACTCATAATTCAGAGATAATAAATTGCAGTCTACCGAACACCGTTTCCGCGATTTCTAGCTGAGGTTGACGACCTCGGAAGCATTTCGTAAAGCATAGGTTTAGCACTTATTTCTCATTCTTGGCACATTAAATGTAGAAAGTTACGGTGGATTTAGCTGAAAATAAAGAAGGCTAGGGTTCGGGGAAGAGTCGATGCGAATAAGATGGAAAAGAACAGGGGTGTTCCGAGCAAATATGCAGTCCGCCCTTATCTTTATTCTTTAACGATATTAGCTGTCTCAATAAGCAACAGGATTGCGTCAGACTTCTATGTTGATCCCAGACGATGAAACCAGATTCAGATAAATAAAATCCCCAACCGCTCCACTCCCTCTGGGAACGTGGGGGGTTTAAATACTTCCATTCCACTGCCAGTGGTGAGATTCAGTCAACGGTCCGGTCTCAAGACCGGACGGTCCAGTCTTTGATTTCTTGAAAGATATTCTAAAACCAAACTTCCGGGCATTTTAAAATTAGAGGCTTCTATTTCAATTTTAATTAGTGAATAAATTCCGGAAATGAAAAGAAATCTGGGCTAGTTTGGAATGAAGGGATCTTGTTTGTTTTCCAATTCCGTAATGCAAAACAAGTTCATTCAGAAATAATTTGTGGAAGCTGATAACTTTATCTCTGGGCACGGAAGTAATCTTCCCGGTAGACAAACAGTCGCCAAAGTCGGTGCAGGAGAGAATTATCGCTTCAGTCAGTACAATTTAAGCAACTGAAGATGTTGGCGCGACACCTTCTCTTCTTGGCAACTCGAAGAACCCGTAAGTCATAACAGAATAATTCCGAAATTATGAGAAATAGATTTTTAATGAAAATGATATTTTGCTCATCATACCTTGGAAATAAATCAATAATTTCTCAGTCTGCACAAGTAGAAATGAAAATTGCAAAGTATCTTTTTCATCAACTGAATGATTGTTAAAATTAATTGAAAATGCTTTTGGATATTTCTAAGAATTGCTAAAATTCAGAACCAAAGTGATAAGAGAAAAAAGTAAAATAAGACTTAATACCAAGTGCGCAGAAAAAATGATGATAACGGTATCTTCCTGGAAGTCATAAATAAAAAATGATTGAATTTTTTATTTCATATGGAGCGTTGAGGTCTTGACCGAACTTCCAAAAAAGAGAGATAGTGCATAATATTATTACGTAGCAAAATGAGCAATGGCGAATAAAAACTCTTCTTTATCTTTCTTTCTAATTATCACCGTTCAATACAAATGCTTTAATCTCATATAAAGTAGTTTGAAGTCGTTGAAAAACTGAAGAAAGAATTCATAAATAAATTCAGAATCTTATGTTTTCTTTCTTTTAATTTACCACAAATTTCAAAGATTAATTTGGTCGTGAAGTGCTTATTCTCCTTTGTAATAAAAATGATCTCTGGTATTTAATCTGCAGGCGACATAATTTTCTTGTTAGTAATTTTCCTATCTGGTCTACTGGGCGTCACATAAATATGACATCATCATTGTCTTGACCTTCCGCGATATCAACTCCTGAACTCTTCTCGCTATTCCAGGAGCTTAAAAAATAAATAAATTTGTTTCTTTAATGTAAATAAAAATTAAAACAGATAAAAGTAATTATCAATTTCAGTTACATACGAAGTAAAAAATGCAGTATTTTTAATTTCTGATCTATTACATAACGACCATGATCTCTAAGCCTTATGGATCACTTTATCTCGGATAACTTTATCTCACATCACGCTTCCACTTTTTTATACGGATGTGAAAACAGAGCTGAACAACAGATGTAACCCCGATGAGCTCACAGCTGTTGACATTTTCCTTCTTCTCACTTATCTCTTGACAAAGTGAAGTTAAAAGTTTATTATTACCGTAATTACTTTAATACCCCCTCTTCTTGCTTGAATATCTTCCAAAAGACCATTTTTGTCTTTCCAAAAATGCCCGATAGACTCGAAGAAATTAGTTAGATTTTGCTATCACTGAGAGAAATTTTAGCAATTATACTAAGGTCAGAAAAGTTCAACATATTAATCATAACTGAAAATTTATCTCTCTTATAAGTGAATTTTTGATAATGGCGTGAGAAAGAGATCATAAAAAATTCTGATACCTTTACTCAGGGTCACAATGCCGTTGCTGTGCGACCCAATTCCCAATCAGTTATTTATTTCTATAAACTGATATAAACTTTTTCACAAGGTGTCACCATTGATCAAAATTATAATTTTTAAATAAACAACGAGTTAGGGACACGATGGGGACTTTAGTCATTGAGAAAGAACGAATTAATAAAAAAAAACTATTAACCCACTCCCGAGATGTTAAGTTGTTGAATAAACTTGGACACCGTAAAAATGTCCCTTGCCTCGTTTTGTTCTGCTGTCCTTCAATTAATATTTGCCTTTCTTTTAATAGTTTAATGATTCCTTGCAATCAAATATTTTTATTTAATTAATTTGATAATCAAATCACAAAACGTCTTTGTTTATAAAACTTTTTCTGATTCATCTAATTAAAGAAGAGCAACCATTTCTCCTCTTCGATACGTGGTTACATTGTAGCGATATCATGTCCAAAGCGTAAAATGCGCAATTCCATTTGTATTCACACTGATAATCATACGAGTTGGAATTATGACTGGTCGGCACATTAAATTGATAATTTCAGCATATCATCACGCGTGGTAACAAATTCAAATAAAAATTGCTAAATCTAGGCCGGTCTACTAGACGAAATTATTCCATCTCATTTGAATCTTAAAAATGGAATTCAAACCTGCGTGAATCAGCTTTATATTCAAATAGTCTAATGCCTTTTATATTATCATTTAAACTAATAACGATCAATTAAAATACTTTTTAAATTCCAATGTTGTATTTTCCCCATACAGCCCGAAAGCAACGACCACCCACCAGTGAAACTTATAGACTTTCTTTAATTACTAAGGATACCTTAATTCGTGCCATGACGATGTACATATTATTAGACAACTAATTGACAAGTGATTAATTTAATTAATTAATTTCATTAATTACAATAATACAAAACTTAAACTGCGCACAGTTTTAGAATTTAATAGAGGCTAATTAATGTGAATTAGAATTGCAAATCCCTTCACCTTAAACTTTACATTTACACCATGCCTCGTTGACACAGTGACGATATCGATTTTATGCCAAAATAACAATGAAAGTATCTTGATTTTTGTGAAACTTTTTGCATGAATTTTTGCATTGTTTTGAATTTTTTCCCAGTGTTTTGTTGTGAACAATTTTTTAGAAAGTGAGAGCAACGTTTACAAATTAATTTTTTCATAAAGAAAATAAATCACCGTGTAAACGTGGCATATCACGCATGTTAGTTCGTAAAGTGTGTTCACCTCGCGTTGTAAGTAGCGTCTATACCAGTGACTAACATTAAACTAACTTTTCTGGCAAAAAAATCCAGAAATGTATCTGGAAAAATGTTTTTTAAAAATATTGTTGCTATTTATAATGGTGCCTTTCCGGTTCTAATCTCCGTTTGTTGTGCCTAATCCGTCCAAAAAAGGTGTGACTAAAAAAAAATTAAAACGTCCCAGTGTTTAATATTTATAATTTATAAAAACTTGACAAAAGCACACCTTTGACCGGCACGACAATCGAGACGAAAAACTGCTGTAACAATAATTGCTTGCAACTAATGACAATGGTGATAATAAAACACGGACGTACTTGCAACCTGGGGAGGGTATGCTATTGCAATATTGTGTATATGTGAATACGTTTTTCCTTTTATTTAAGTTTTTTGTTTCTCCTCTTTGTTTTGTATGCGTCTGAGTATAAATTTAATATGTATATGTATGTATTTTTCTAATGCGTTTTTCTTTCCATTTTATTTGTACATAGTGCATCGTTCTATAAATTATATATGACGATGACGATAATTATGATCAATAATAGTATCTATGACTGTATGTGAATAGACGTATTTTTCAAATCGAAACTATATTTGCATTTTGTCATTTACTTTTCACCCGCACATACAAGCACCTTTCAAATTCAAAAATCTCAAGGAATGTCGATTTGTTTCCCTCGGTTGTAATTACTCGTGTTTGTTATGTTCTAATCCTTTTGTTTAATGTTTATTCCAATTTCCTATCCTTGCACCTGCACTTTGATTTGTGTTTTGTACATATTTCTATGTACATATTATCATAGTTTTAGAACAAAATCATGCACTTTACACAGTGTGGCACTCCCATAGTAATCTTTCATAGTTCCATGCTCGATGCTCGGTGAGTACATTTTTCAGTTCCATCCCCTATTACCAGAGTTGTACAACCTTTATTTTAAAGAATAATTACATTTCTACATTTTAGCTTTTTTATGTATTTCATATCCATAAAAATATATTCAAGAAGGCTTTAAATAAAATGTACAACTCTGCACCCAGAGAAAAATCTTCATTAAAAAAAAAGATTATTCTTTGGTATACCAAATGAAGGTCGACTTTGATATTGATTGATCACTATGTATTTCTTTTACATACAAAAATTACTTCTAGAAAATTTCAAAGTCAATCTCACATAAGGTGATTTTTTTTACTTGTTCACTAACTTTTGCTAAATGGCTGCTTTTCTGGAAATTGCTTGCTTTCATTAATTCCCTATGCTTCATCAAAACTTCTCTCTCTCTCTCTCTCTCTCTCAGTATCTCTAAAAAATATAATTGAAAACGATACTAATAATAAACTTCAAAATTTTCTCTCACATTATTTGTAACTAATTAATATTCTCCAAAAATAAAAACTGGACACAAGAAGCTTGCAAACAGAAATTAGAAATAAAAGATCAGTGTAATCAAGAATTAACTTGTGTTCCAGACAACACGGCGCTACCAATTGCTGGGGATTCGATTCCAGTACAAGTGATAGTTCAGCAACCACCACCATATATTGGCCCCCCACAACCCCATCATATGAGGAAAGCACAGAGTTACGAAGATTTTTCAAACGATTCGAAGGCTCAAACATTATTCTACTCCCAACAATGTCCTAAAAGAATGTACGACAATAGATCTAATTATTATCAGCAACAACAGCCCGTGGTATATCGCCAACAGACCTACATTGATGATCCGAGAAATTATCAAGTTTACGATCAGAATTCGCAGTACTTTGATCAACAGCAGATACCGCAAAATTATGCTGAAAATCAGATGTTGTATAATCAGCGAGTTGTTCAAGCCCAAAATGCAAGAAATCAACAGTTTTTCACTCTTCCGAATCGAAGGTCTCAAAGAGATAACGAACCACCTCGAAGTGTCACACCAGATATTACGAGAGGTTTGGGACGTGGTCCAGTCAGTTCTGTGCACATGTTGGCTAGACAGGGTCAAAACCCAGGAATGGAACAAATGGGCTATCATGGACAAATGGAACCTAATGCTTATATGGATTTAAACAGAAGGCATGTCGAATTAGAAGCTAGAAGCAGACTTTTGCAGCAGCAGCAACAACAACAACAACAACGAAATGTACCTGTGGACGTCAAAAATAGGTAAATAAATTCTTGGAAAATTTGTTAAACTCTATAATTGGTTTAGCTGAATCGCATTCGAACAACCAGTTAAAACATAAACCTTGAAAGTTTGTTCCAATTTATTATTTCAGGTTCGCAGCACCTCAGGGTCTATCTGCACTCGGTTATCGATTTTTCGCATCTTCGCCAGTACAGCCCTTGGATAGACGGTCCCCCTCCAACGAAAGTTTGAAACGCACCCCCATTTCCCCAATCGGACCAGAGCACAATAATGGATTTAAGTCATCAACACCAACTGCCAGATCAACACCAACCGTTGCTGAACGTCTAGCTTTAACTACGAAAGTCCCTGCTACAAAAGTTAGCACTTCAGGAAGAAGCACACCAGTTTCGGGATCTTCCTCTGGAAGAAATACTCCCACGAATTTTGTTATTTCTCCAACGAGAAGCACCATGTCGAACGAGGAACTGTTTGCTGCGATTCACAAATCAAAGAAGAGGCTCAACATTAAAGAAGACAGCGAAAATCTCTCTCCATATGGGTCCATGAATTCTCTCGTCAAAAATAATGCCGGAACAAGGCACAGCTGGAGTCCTGAATCTCAGAAAGTTCCAGAGGTAAGCCTTTTTTTAATTCTTGTGCAATTGTTTACGATACTAGATAGTTGATGAATGTTAATTAATTTTAATATTCCCGCTCTATTCTTTACCTTTCTCCAGTAATAGTTTATTATCGAATATCAGTTCTTCTAATTTATCGCATCCATTAACATTCGTGATAATGTAATCAATCATTCCCCTCTTATGAAAGTATATTCGCTTCTTTCATCACCTTTTATATTTCCTTTCATTAAGTGCCAATAATCGCATTTCTCCCATAAATCCTTTCCCTTTTTTATCATGCTATCTCTGCACGGAAAACTACGTCTCTATCTCGCTCCTTCTGCTCCTTTGACCTTATTTAATCTCAATCTTCCGTTTTTCTTCCCTCTGTCCGTTTTAGAGTCAGATAATTTTTTCTGCGCCCACGTGTTGATGTTCTATCTTTTTCAAGGCCATCTGCAATTATTCTCTCCTCTCTCCCTCGTTTCTCGTAAGTTCGTGATATTTTCTCTACAACTTTTCTTCTTTTTCTTCTTCTTTTCTTCCTCTTCTTCTTCTTTTCTTCCTCTTCTTCCTCTTCTTCTTCTTCTTCTTCTTCTTCTTCTTCTTCCTCTTCTTCTTCTTCTTCTTCTTCTTCTTCTTCTTCTTCTTCTTCTTCTTCTTCTTCTTCTTCTTCTTCAATTAATCTACGAAATTTTTAGTTTCCAGAAATGTTTTTCTAGTTATTACTAGAAAAAAAAGATATTGTGTCCGAGAATTTTACTTTCAAAATGCCCTGATTTTTCCTTTACTAATTTTGTAGTTGCCTTGATCGAATACCTGCATTTTTATATTGTAATAATTTTGACATAGACTCTTTTATAAGTAGAATAGAACAGCATTTGTGATACAAGTTTAATTTTTTTTAATCTATTAATTTATTTTAAACAAAAAATTTCTTTTCTACTACAAAACATGGCTTTATAGAAAAAATACTTGGAGTTTCAACAACATAATTAGATTTATAACATAATCGTTACATTTTTAAACTAAAAAGGTAAATTTCCAAATAAAGTGTCATATTTTATGCTTCAATCAAAAAAGATTAAATTTATAAAATAAAAAAGAATTTTTAAACCAAGAAGACGAAGTTTCAACAAATAAATATTTTTCACTCAAGAAAGAAATAAAAGTTAATCTAAATTGTTAAAGCTTCATGTCAAAATACAAATTTTCTCTACAAGATTTGAGTTTTTGAACAAAAAATATTACATCAGCAAAAAATTAATTTTTTACAAAACTGATGCAATTTTACTCAAAAAAATGAACTTTTGAAGCAAGACAATGCTTTTTTTTACAAAGCTAAAAATTTAATTTTTAACCAATAAAGAATTTTCCACTAAACAGTTAAATTTTTAACAATGTGGTATAGCTTTTACCCAAGTATTTGAATTTTTAATTAAAAAAGATTTTTTTGCATGAAAATAGTTAAACTTGCATCCACAGAGATGAATTTTAAACTAAAAATATAACTTTAAAAAGAAGATTTCTTAATAAAGTGATTCAACCAAATTTTTTAAATAAAATATTTAAATACTTGAACAAAGAGGAATGATTTTTAACGAAAAAGTTGCAGTTTTATAAAAATGAAATTTCTACTAATGCAGATCAATTTTTAAATATGAATTTTTTAACAAAAAAATAAGATTGCACGAAAAAATTGAATTTGCAATTTAAGTGCACGGATTTTTTTAACCAAAAAGGATAAAATTTTAACAAAATAGTTTAATTTTTAATTAAATAGTTTTTTTAAATATTACTCTAAAAGTAAGACTTTTTAACAGAGTAGTTTATTTTTTAACCAAACGGTTTATCCAATAAACATGATATTTCTGTTAAAACAAATGAATTTTTAATTTAAAAAAATACAAATAGTTGAATTTTTATGCAGAAAAAATTTTAGTTCTCTTTTTAAAACCATAATATTAATTTAAACAAAAAGTAAATTTTGTACGAAATAGTTAAATTTTCATCCAAAAGGTTGAAAAGTAAATGTTAAATTTAAAAAGAGAAACTTAAAAAAAGCGCCGAATTTTCAAAAGAATAGTTGCATTTTTATTCACAAAAATAAAATCTCTTCTAAAACAGATAAATTAAAAAAACCCTTAAAAAATCAATAAATTTTAATTTAAAGAAGATTCCAGTTCACTTTCCAATACCTTAATAAGAATTGTAAACAATAAGTTAACTTTCAACAAAATAGTCGAATTTTGAACCAAAAAGTGTGACTTTTTAATAAGATTGTTATATTTACAATCAAGCAGTTCCGTTTTTGTCAAAAAAATTCTACTAAAACAGGTGCATTTTCAAATCAAAATACAAACTTTTAAAAAAACTGAATTTTCATACAAAAAGATGTCCATTGACTTTTCAACATTATATTACGAATTTTAAATAAAAAATACATTTTTTAGGAAATAGTTAAATTTTCAACAAAACAGTTTCATTTTCATCGAAAAAAGATTCCTTTTTATTTTTCAAAATTAAAATATGAATTTTTAGCACAAAAATTAGTTTGTAAGGAAAAAATTGAATTTTCAAGTCCAAATAAACGAATTTTTTCAACCAAAAAAGATACATTTTTAACAGAATAACTTAATTTCAACCAAATATATAAATTTTTATCTAAGATAGATAAAATTTGTATTAAACCAGAGAAATTTTTAATAAAATAATAAATTTGTTAACATTTTTTTTTATTTTTAAAAAAAAGTAAATTTTCTTCGAATTAGTTAAACTTTCAGCAAAAGAGTAGAATTTTTAACCTAAAAGTATGAATTTTTAACAAAAAAATTAATTGTTAATCAAACATTTTTATCCAATAAAGATGAAATTTCTTTAAAAAGATGAATTTTTTAGTAAAAAAAAAATGTGAAAAAAGTTTTATTTTCATCCAGCAAAGATTTCAGTTCTCTGTTCAACACCAAAATAATAAATTTAAACAAAAAGTAAATTTTCTACGAAATAGGTAATAAAGGAAACTTTTAAAAATCGTTAAATTTTCATCCAAAGCAGATGCCAATTCACTTTCCATTACCTAAATAGGAATTGTAAACAATAAGTTAATTTTCTGCTAAATAGGAGAATTAGTAAAAATATATGATTTTTTAACAAGATTGTTAAATTTTGAACCAAGCAGTTGCATTTGTCTCAAAAAAAGATTCTACTAAAATAGGTGAATTTTTAAATAAAAAATACAAATTTTCAAAAAAGGGAAATTTTCAACCAAAAAGATTTCAAGTAACTTTTGAACAATAAAATACGACTTTAAAACGAAAAATAAATTTTATACAAAATATTTGAGCTTTCATCAAAACGTTTCATTTTTATCCAAAAAAGCAATGTTTCTACTACAAAAGGAAAACTTTTAAATCAAAATAAGACATTTTTAAGAAAAAATTAGTATTTGCCCAAAAAATATTTCACTTGACATGTCAGCAACAAAATATGAATTTAAAAAAAAAGGGTAAACGAAAAAGGATTTTTTCAGAAAATTGTTAATATTTCAACCAAATAATAAAATTTATGACTAAAAAGATAATCTCCAGGAGAAAGTTCTTGCGAATGTGCAAAAATTACGTTCCTGATAAATCGATCTCACCTACTATTTCTCATCCCGATGGTTTTTATCTTTATGAGTCACTTTGTACTCATTTTGTAATCTTATCAAATTAAAACATTTTGCTTATAAATCTTCTAGCGAAATTTCAGGAAATCGTTTGATATGTTTAAAAACATTTTTTAATTTTCTCCTAAAGTTCATTTTTTTAAACAAAAATGATTTAAAATTTTTACACGAGGCTAAGGAAAATTCTTTTTTTTTAAATCTTGTTCGACTTGCTAAACCTTCTAATCTCTAAATCTTTTTTAAATTTTTCCTGCATTTTTTATTTATCCTACAGGATTTAAAAAGCTGTCTTAAAATATTTCAGATCTTTCTTTGTCAGTTTTTGAAATCTTTTAAAATGTTTTGAAATAATGTATTAAAATAAATTTTACACTTTAAAAAAATTTTAAGGACATAACTCAAAATGTTCTGTGACCTTTTTTCAATTTTTTCTTAAAATTCCTCACAAAAAAAAACATTTACAAATTTTCCATGAATCTTACGAACTTTTTTCATACTCTTGACACCCTGACAGAATTCATTTTACCTAAAAAATTTATAGACCCTGAAAATATAAAAAAATGGTTTAAGAGTCTTCCTCTTTTACTTCACATTTTGAAATCTTCAAAACTTAAAATTATTCTTTTAAAATAAAACCTGCATTAATTCTAGTCAAATTTTTCATAATTATTAAAAAGGTTATAATTTTTTAAATTAGGATCTTCGGGTTATCTGCGTGCACTTTTATAACCTGATTTGCATTCGGGAACAATACAGATCAGCAGAATTATTGGAACTAATTCTATATAAAAAAAATAGAAAAAAACTATTAAAGAAATCCACAATAACATTTTCACGATAATTACATAAATAAACCATTTTCTTGATACAAACTTACTACTCACTACTAGCGCCGCCGCGTAGCCATTTTCAACACATGGATCTCACTTTATCACTTACTGAATATTTTTTTAAACCTAAGAATTTTTTTTGTATTTTTTTTTACTTCATTTGGATAGGAACTTGACTAAAAATTATTTCCGACCAAATAAAAACTGTGAGCCTTTTTCACATCGTTTTTCTGAACCTAGACATTTTTTTAACGTTCGAACTTTTTTTATACATAAAATATCAGACTCGAACTTTGAGAAGTGCAAGAGCCGACAGAAAACTACGTTAAAATACAAACTTTAATAATAAAAGATGTAAAAAGAATATTTCAACTGAATCTTATCCGGCACACAACAAAGGACTCACAACGTAGGACGAGCCAGCTATTAGAGCCTCGTCTAGTCGCCGCCAGAGTTCGCATTTTCGTCGACTGATGTCGATGGAATTGATAGTCGAGTTCTTTGTTGTGTGACAAAGAAGATTTAGTTGAAATATTTTTTGTTGTATATTTTATTATTAAATTTGGTACTTTAACATTCTTACTTTAACATTCAGTCTTCTGTCGGCTCTTGCATTTCTCTAAGTTCGAGGCCGATATTTTATGTATGCAGAAAGTTCGAGCTTTCAAAAAGTGTTTAGGTTCAAAAAAATATGTGAAAAAGGCTCCCAGTTTTAATTTGGTCGGAAATAATTTGAAGTCAAGTTACCCAAAATAGTATACCCAAGTATACCCAAAAGAAATACCTAAATGTACTTTATTGTACTTTAATACATTTTCCAAAGATTCTTCTCTTCCTCTTTTATTTACGATTTCCCCAATTTTTTTACCTTTCCAGATACCTCCAACAGTTCAAGTACCATCGACTACCTCACGCCTCGACTTCAAGCGCTTGCTTCTTCAGCAAAGCGTCAAAACTGGACCAACGAGGCTTTCAGCTGCTGAGCAGCTAAAACTTTCCCGTCAACAGTGCCAGTTACAACAATCTCCTCAAAGTTCTCCACTTTCTCCTCTCTCAAAAGTCCTCAGTCCTCGGTCAGCTTGGAGGTTCCAAACACCCAGGACGGATGTACTATCTTCGACTATAATCGAAGATACAGCAGCTGAGGAAAAAGCCATGAAACCTTCTCCAGAAAACACCATGCCTTCTGCGAAATCTAGACGACAATTGGATTTATGTAAACAGAAGGAGTATCAAGATACTCAAAATGAAAATAGGTTTTCAACTAAATTGATGAAGGAGCTGAACAATGCCAGTGACACGAGGATACCAAATTCTCAAACTAAACCTGGAGCTACATCCGAAAACAGAACTGAGTTCAGAACCGATAGTAGAGTCGAGATTCCAGAAGTTTCTCAAGAAAGAGTGCCTCCTCTACATTCGCAAAGTACCATGTTGAATTTCAGAAAAGAGGCGAAAGATTCTTGTCCAAAATCTTCAGCACAAAGCAGGTCGAGTCAAGATCCGATCAGCGCCTTTGAGAGTCGTAGACTGAGCAATCAGCTGGCGAAAGCACAATTTTTGGCCAGTGGCGTCCCAGTTGGTCAGAGTCAAAATCAAAATCCCGAACTACAAAAGCGATTTAGGGCGCGATCTGAATCGCCTCAACATGCGATCGCGCAAAATGTAAGTCGTAGCCCAAGTGCGCCAACATTAGAGACTGCTCTTTGAAGTCATTAGGCCCAATTTTGTGGGCTGTGGTCAATTCCGTAAGCGACTTTTCCTCACCCAGCAGAAGTCATACTTTCAATTTAGTACTTGGTAATTTACAAATATAATAATCGATATCTACTAATTATAACGATTCTGACGATATTATTTGACATCCAAAGCTGAAAATTATAGTTTTAACTATAATTTTTAGCTTTTGTTGGCAAATAATATCGAGGAAATTGTTATAATTTTTTATAATTTCTTGGAAATTATAGTTTCAACTATAATTTTCTGCTTTTGTTGGCAAACAATATCATTGTAATTGTTATAATTTGTTCACATTTGCTTAACATTATAGTTTTAACTATAACTGTCCGCTTTTGATGGCAAATAAGATCGTAATAATTTGTTAAATTTTTCTAAAAATTGTAGTGTTAATGATCATTTTCAGCTTTTGATGGCAAAGAATATCGTTTGAATCTTCAGAATTTGTTATGATTTGCTGAAAATTATGATTTTAACTATAATTTTTAGTTTTTAATGGCGAATAATATTATTAGAATCTTTATGATTTGTTATAATTTGCTAGAAATCATAGTATAAACTACAATTTTCTGCTCTTGTTGGCAAATAATATCGTTGAAATTGTTATAATTTGCGGAAAATGATAGTTTTAACCATAATTTTCAGCTTTTTATGTCAAATAATGTCGTTGGAAGTGTTGTAATTGTTTATAATTTTCAACTTTTAATGGCAAGTAATATATTTACCATCGTTATAATTTGTTATAATTTGCTGAAAATTATAGTTTTAACTATAATTTTCAGTTAATCATTGCCAATAATATCTTTGAGATCGTTATAATTTCTTATAATTTGCAGAAAATGATAGTTTTAACCATAATTTTCAGCTTTTTATCACAAATAATATCTTTATGATCGTTATAGTTTCTCATAATTTGCGAAAATTGACAGTTTTAACCATATTTTTCAGATTTTCATCATAAATAATATCTTTCGTGTCATTATAATTTGGTATAATTTGCGGAAAATTATAGTTTCAACTATAATTTTCAGCTTTTCATCGCAAATAATATCCTTGGAATCTTTATAATTTGTTGTACTTTGCGGAAAATGATAGTTTTAATTATTATTTTCAGCTTTTTATGACAAATAATGTCGTTGGAATCGTTATAATTGTTTATAATTTTCATATTTTGATGGCCAAGAATATCTTTGGAATCGTTATAATTTGTTATAATTTGCGGCAAATGATAGTTTTAACTATAATTTTCAGCTAATCATCACAAATAATATCTTTAGGATCGTTATAGTTTGCTATAATTTGCGGAAAATGATAGTTTGAACTATAATTTTCAGTTAATCATCGCAAATAATATCCTTAGGATTGTTATAGTTTGCTATAATTTGAGGAGAATGGCAGTTATAATTGTTTATAATTTTCATCTTCTGATGGCCAAGAATATCTTTAGGATCGTTATAATTTGTTATAATTTGCGGAAAATGATAGGTTTAGCTATAATTTTCACCTAATCATCGCAAATAATATCCTTAGGATCGTTATAGTTTGATATAATTTGCGGAAAATTATAGTTTTAACTATAATTTTCAGCTTTTCATTGCAAATAATATCTTTAGGATCGTTATAGTTTGCTATAATTTGCGGAAAATGATAGTTTTAACTATCATTTTCAGCTTTTTATGACAAATAATGTAGTTGGAATCGTTATAATTGTTTATAATTTTAACCTTTCGACGGCAAAGAATATCTTTGGAATCGTTATAATTTGTTATAATTTGCTGAAAATTATAGTTTTAAATCTAATTATAAGCTAATCGTAGCAAATAATATCCTTAGGATTGTTATAGTTTGCTATAATTGGAAGAGAATGGCAGTTATAATTGTTTATAATTTTCATCTTCTGATGGCCAAGAATATCGTTGGAATTGTTATAATTTGTTATAATTTGCGGCAAATGATAGTTTTAACTATAATTTTCAGCTAATCATCGCAAATTATATCTTTAGGATCGTTATAATTTGTTATAATTTGCGGCAAATGATAGTTTTAACTATAATTTTCAGCTAATCATCGCAAATTATATCCTTAGGATCGTTATAGTTTGCTGTAATTTGCGGAAAATGATAGTTTTAACTATAATTTTCAGCTTTTCATTGCAAATAATATCTTTGGGATCGTTACAGTTTGCTATAATTTGCGGAAAATGATAGTTTCGACCATAATTTTCAGCTTTTCATCGCAAATTATATCGTTGGAATCGTTATAATCGGTAGATATAGAAAATTATATTATTTGTGAATTACCCATACAGAATTGCCCTCTGCCCCAATTTTGTGACCCCCAAGGAGCCCAATTTGTAAGATTTGATTGTTGTAATTGGAAACTGAAGATACGGCGGTTTTGTGTATTGTAGCGATGCAAATGAAACGATTGGCTTTTTTTATAAGACTGAATTTTGAAGATCTGGATTCCAGATTTCCGATTCAGAAGTGACTGAAAGTAAAGTATTTCGTACCAGAGGAAACTCGGAAGAAAAAAAATACCTCGCAGTAGACATTTTTATGATACTATTTATACCCGAAATTATTTAACGAACCAGAGTGTTCACTGTGGACTGTAAAATACTTGGATCATGTGATTCCTTTGTAGAAATATTTTTCGTCCTTTTTCTAGAGAATTTTGGTAATGCGTATCCGAATTGGCACCTCGCTCGAAAGCGATTCTAAGTTATTATTTATTTTTTTACAATGCACTGTAAAAGCCTCGTATTTTGATACGTCGAAAATGTAAATAGCGAATAGTAATTTTTATTAGAAGGATAGCTGGCTTGAAGTCTGGATTGCTTGCTAGTCTAGTCGAGATGTATATTAGATTTATTTATGAGCTGGAACTTTCAAATTTAACTTCAGTCTCGGCACTTATTTTCTACATTTATTTATATTTATTATTAAAATTTACCTCTGAGCGTTTTAAGAAGCGCTTTCTTTTCGTAAATATTAACCCTTTTTTTCGAAAGTGAAATGAATGCTTGGACTGAAGTTAAAGGTAATTTGGGACGACTTAAAAATCCCGAAAAATAAAATTCCCGATACGGTAAAATCGGGAATTTTACAGGGTCGGGAAATTTTATTTTTCGGGATTTTTTAGTTTTCCTGTTAATTTCCGCAAAAGCTCTTAAATGCAAAGAGTCAAGCGTGCTTTGAAGACATTTTTATTTAAACAAATTGTATCGTGAGACGAGTAAGAGTAGAGAAAGAGAGAATGTATATTTTAAAAGAAACGCCTATGTAGGCCTTATAAGCAGGCGATGCATAGTAATATATTCAAAAGACAAGTATAGTGTTAAAATGAAAAAGTTGCCTTAATTAAATTATTGAAACCTTGAGTAATCGTCAGCAATGTAATCTCGTATTTGCGCCTGCTGAAGCGATTGTTATCGCTAAAGTCGAAACGTAATTTTAGAACTTAAGCCGACGAACGTGTTTTGTACTTTGCTCAGAATAAAAAAGAGACTTTGCAAATCGGATATGGGTTTATTTATTCTTAAATCAACCAAATTCTTTGTTATATGTCCTAAATATTAAATTAAAATATATTGAAATTTTTATAATTTGAAATAATGCAATTTAGAATGCTTTTTGGGATATTTAATTCAACTTTGGAATATTTTTAATTGAAATTTTTTAAATATTTTGTTCATTAGAAAATGGTATAATTTCCAATTCTTTTTTTTTAATGTTAAATTTTGAAGTCTTACAATTGAGAAGAAGTTCGAATAACATTTCTGGAATTTTTATAATTTTCAGAACAGTTTGGAAAATTAAGAGCTCTTCCCTTTTGAATATTTACAATCAAAAATTCTTCAATTTTGAATTGAAAATTCTTGAATTTCAAAGATTTTATTTTACAGATAAAAAAAATTTCTTCAATTTTTTTTTTTGAATAGTTCAGTTAGAGTTGTAGTTAAAAATTCTTGAAAATGTTTAATAGCAAATTATTTAATTTTCAAGACTTATATTTTATAGATATGAAATTTTGAATTATACTTTTTGAAATAGTTAATTTTTAAAGAATTAAAATTGAAAATTCTTTAATTTCGTAAATATTTAATAAGAAATTATTTAAAATTTATATTTTAAATATATGAAGTTTTGAACGAATTTTCTTTGGATTGTGAAATTTAAAGTTTTATTTACATTTTATTTATTATTTATTTTATTGATTCATATTATTCATTATTTATTTTAATCATTGATTTTTCAAGATTTATATTTTTAAATATATATAATTTTGAACGTTTTTTGTTAATAGTTTAATTTTACGGATTTATAATTCAATATTTTAACATTTTTAAGAGTTACAATTGAAAATTTGAAAATACAGAATTGCAAATTATTTAATTTTCAAGATTTATATTTTAAATATTATGAAATTTTTAATGATTCGTTTTAATGATTTTTTTATTTTTTTTGAACATTTAAAGTTCAAAGTTTTACATTTTTGAAGAGTTACAATTTAAAATTCTTGAATTTCAAAGATTTATATTTTACAGATAAGAAAATTTAACAATTTTTTTTGGAATAGTCATTTTTTATACAGTTGTAAATGAAAATTCTTGAAAATATTTAATAGCAAATTATTTAATTTTTAAGACTTATATTTTATAGATATGATATTTTGAAAGATTTTTTTGGAATAGTTAATTTTTAGAGAATTAAAATGGAAAATTCTTTAAATTCGAAAACATTTACTGACAAATTATTTTAAGTTTACATTTTAAAGATATAAAGTCTTGAACGAATTTTATTTAAATAGTAAAGTTTACAGTTTTGTTTTCGTTTTATTGATTCATATTATTCATTATTTATTTTTTAAATTGATTTTTCAAGATTTATATTTTTAAATATATGTAATTTTGAACGTTTTTTTAATAGTTTAATTTTACGAACAGATAATTTAATACTTTACAATTCTGAAGAGTTAGAATTGAAAATTTGAAATTATAGAATTTCAAATTATTTAATTTTCAATATTTATATTTTAATATATG
>JAAAKG020161861.1:0-29134 GCA_010014905.2 Druon quercuslanigerum
AAAAAGGGCCACCAGACCCAAAACTCTGAAGTAAAAGCTTAGTTGCGAATACCAGACACGAAAGTCTGAAGAATAGAGTAGGAATTGCTCAGAAATAGCATTAACTGCGAGCGGAAATATTATATGTCGAAAAGAGTTTGAATAAATATATGTCAAATTTTATATCGTATTCGAAATTACTTGTCTTTTTCGTTTCCTCTCGGGTTACTCAAAATAATCTCTAGTAGCGCAGAGTCTGAGAACCTTTCACATAGTTTATTTAAGTTCATATGAGAATTAGGAATCTTTCTCATATTGGGAGTGTAAAGAATTATTTGGTAAGCGTCCTTTTTTTAATGATACTGATCCTTTCAAATTCTAAAATTTAAACTGAAGAGTTTCTACATTTTTTATTAATTAAAGAGTTTAAAATCCGTACGTTTTTTTTAACCTAAGCTCCGGAATCTGAAGGTTTTCGAATGATTAGTTGGGCTTTAAATTTCGTTTTTCAATTTTTTAACATTTGTTGAAAAATTAAAAAAATGTAGAGGTAGCTTAATCAAGGGCTTTCAACTTTTGTAGTTTTCAGGCTTTAGATCCTCAAGGAAGTAGCTTTTAAAAAATTCATTTCATGTGGTTATCAGACGGTGTAAGGTAAGAAAAACTTTTTTAAATATAAATGTTCCTTAAAAGTTTTTTTTGACACAAATAAAAAATTCTCTCAATATTTCAGGTCGATACCTTAAAAATTCAGCTGGCGAACGGTGGAGGGAGGAATTCTCTACAAAAAGTTTCTCTTTAAATTTTTTTGTAAACTCAATGAGAAAAAAGTTAATTGGAATTTAATTAATTTGGAACTGAAAATGAAGATCAAAAACAATATTTGTAAAAAATTCTGCAGCAACATCGCAAATTATTTCCGTCTAGCATGAAGCACAATTGACCTATTAATGAATTTAAAAATATATATCTTTCTGTAATTTGCATTTGCATTTTTTCTTCTTCTTCTACGAACTGTAACTTTTTTCCATTGAGTTTATGGAAAAATTTTTAAAGCAACTTTTTGCAGAGAATTTAGTTTCCTATAAGAATATCCAAACGAAGATTTAGGAAATTTTTTTTACCTATAGTTATTCAAAAGAAAGAAATTTTTTTTAAATGTATTTTAAATGGGAATACACGAAATATTTATTCCTTAAAATTCTGATATAATACTTAGGTTAGAATTCGTATTTAAATTTCAATCGTCTATTATTCTTATTCTTTGCATAATATAAATAAAATGTATCGCTACATACAACAATAAAAGTTTATTTAAGCTTAAAATATACAGCACCTTACATAGAATAGTGAAAAAAGAGTTTTCTTGTTTAAAAATATTTTTCACAAAAATGTCTTATTTCACTCTATAAGAAGAAAAATCTATCTAAAAGCATTTTTTTAAAATTCTTTTTCAGTGTTCAATTATTTTTTTAATCTCCACAAAACAATCGTAAAAACACTTTTATGCAAAAGTTAAAACAACTATTTGTACCTACTCCTTCTACTTCAAGTTTTTGGCACCGGGTGGCTTTAATGGCGGCCGTAATGGTTTTTCATAAAAATGCCACGTTACTGTAGAGTTATTATTTTTAACAACAGTAGGGTAGAGTGGGGTGAAAAGTCCCGTTGGAAAAAAAGTGCCAGATATCATAAAATGTAAAACTTTAATGTCTTATATATGTTTTTATGCAAAAACCTAGGAAATACATCATTTAATTTATGCGCATTGTTATAAAAAACAAACTTTCACCACTTTTGACCCAGCCCTAAAAACTATTTTAACGCCACTCTGCCCTACAATAAAAGTACAATAAAAATCAAGTAATAAAAAATTTTGAATACTTTTTTATTTGAATTTCGTGCCCTCTAGGATTAGTTCCCTCCCCAAAACTTTAGGAGCACTAAAAATCGTTTATGGAAAAATGCGTTTCGCTCTATGGTACCTTTCAGTCTCTGTGAGGGTACCTTTTCACGAGGGCCTGTTCTGAAATAATCGTGAAATTAATATTTTTAATAGATTTCATTTCTAGCTACTTTAGTGGTTTATGGCAAATTTGATTAGCTGATAACGTAGATACGAACTCGATGAGTGAAATTAATTCAACGATTAATTCAAAACAGGTCTCCGTGAAAAGGTACCCTAATGGTCTATTCACACCTCTCTTTCATGCAGACGGAAAATGTATTTTTCTCTCACTCTACCGCGTGAAATTGTCATGCATTTATCTCACTCTAGATTTTCCACCAAACCTAGAAATCTTCACAGACAGAGAAAAATCTAAAATGAGCGAGGTGTGAATGTACCCTAATACTCTCTGGAGAGAGTAGAAGGTGACCCGACAGTCGACACTAGCGCACTCTAGCTCTTGGGAAAAGAAGCCCGGATATTTCAACGGGAAGTTTACTTTCTACAATGTGTCTTCTCTGAGAGTTATAAATGTTTTTTAGACAAGTTTCATCGCATTGTTTTTTAATAAAAATGCCTCATTACTGTAGGGTTAGTAGTCGCAACAACAGTACCGTGTAACATAAGCGATTCTCGTTCTTTGGATATCCAATAGCGAACCCGACAACGTAATTATAATAATAGCGAATACAATTGTTCTTGTAGAATTATTATTAAGGGCGCGCTTCTATATAACCACACCAACCTGATATGAAAATTTTACACACAAAAAGAATAAATTTTAACAATAAGTTGCAACAATCACAAACAATACATAATTTATTTTATTTTTTTTTCATGAATAAAATCTGTATAGTTACAAAAATAATGCATTATTATTACCTTCCTTAGATAGTAATTAATCAAGTAATTACAAGTTTGTAAGTACTTTTTGGATTTGAATTTCGCGGGCTTCAGGATTAGTTTCTTCCACAAAACTGTAGGAGCGCTGAAAATCGCATGCGGAACAATAAAATCGAGAGATTCTTAACTAGACAGTAACCATTTGGTAGAGTGGCAGTGGTGCCTGAGGGGAAGAGGCGGCTATGCCCCTCATAGAAATTGGACAGGGAGGGGGAAATTAGAGATAACTAGAATCGCAGAAACTGAAAATTTTTCAATTCTTTCTTTGTTTAATCATTGAAACCTATTTGGAATTTTTGTAAAATAATGGAAGTATTTTTGAAATATTTTAAATCTATCTGAAACCTTTGCAAAATATTTAAAATCTTTGTAAGATATTCGTAAAATCTTTGGTATATTATTGCAACTTTTGTCAAATCTTTTGATACCTTCGCAAAATATTTGGTAATATTTGGAAAATTATTTTAATGCTTGTTAAATCTTAGAACATTTTTATGAAATGTTTGTGAAGTCATTAAAATCTCTCTCTCTCTCTCTCTCTTTGTAATCTATCTCAAATGTTTGTGAAATAATTGAAATCTGTTCAGTTCATATTTGAAATCTTTGTAAAATAATAGAAATCTTTATGAAAACTTAAAAATCTATCTAATAGCTTTGCCAAACATTTTTATTTTATGGGAAATAATTAAAATCTTTGTGAAATATTGTTCATTCCGAAATATTTGAAATATTCAATAATATTTGTTAAATTATTGAAATCTTTGCAATATGATTTATATCTGTATGAAGCATTTTTAATCCATCAAACTTCTTTTGAATCTTTCTGAAATAATAGAAATATTGTAACCCTCAAAGAGCACACTGGTGCGAATTCGCACCGAATCAATTGTCAGTTTGTTAAGGCACTACATTTAAAATATTATTGAAATATGCGTAATATATCCTAGATGTTTATTGTAAGTTTAATATGTTAAATATTTATTATTAAAATTGTAAAAAAAATAAAATTCGCACAAGTGTACCTTCTACGTATGCTGTATTAAAGTGTGCTGCTTAAGGGTTAAATCTATTCCAAATATTCGCGAAACAATTGAAATCTGTGTGACATATTTATGAAGTCTTCGTGAAATCCTTCTGAATTCTTTTTAATTCTTTCTGAAGTATTTAAAATATTTCAAAAATATTATATAATATTTGTTAAATTATGTAAATCTTAGTGAAATCTTTGAAGAATGATTGAAGTCTCTGCATGAAGTATTTTCCATCTACTCAAAATTTTTGAAATCTTCGTGAAATAACAGAAATCTTTATGAAACCTTTTAAATCTATTAAAAATCATTGATATCTTTGTGAAATGTTTTTGAATTCTTTTAAAATCTTTAAAATCTTTTTGGAATAATAGAAACTTTTTTAATTTATCTGAAATCTTTGCGAAAATTTGAAACCTTTGGGAAATCATTGAAATCCTTGTAAAATCTTTATGAAGTATTTTCCACCTATCCGAAATTGTGAAATCTTTGTAAAATAAACCAAGCCTTTATGAAATCTTTTAAATCTATCCGAAATATTAAAAATCGTTGTAAAATCTTTAAAATTTTTTTGAAAAAATTGAAATATTTGTTAAATCTTTTTGAATTCTATAAAAAGCAATCCGATTGAAAACTTGCACACTAGTGCGAATTCGCACCGAATCAATTGTCAGTTTGATAAGGCACTATATTATATATATTTTTTAAATATGCGTAGTATATGCTAGACGTTTATTATACGTTCAATATGTTAAATATTTAATATTAACATTGCAAAAAAACATTTTTGAAATATTCGAATTCTTTGTGAAATAATAGAAGTCTTTACGAAATTTTTTAAATCTACCTTAAAGCTTTGCAAAATATTTTGAATCGGTCTGAAATCTTTGAAATCTTTGGAAAATTATTGAAATCTTGGGAAAATCTTGGTAGAGAGGGGGGGGGGGGGTGAAAATGTTACGCCTTTTGTTGATTTCGTCTTTTTCCCCTGTTTTGAAAGATTTTTTCACGCTTTTTCAGTAATCATAAGAATTTTTTGAAAAGAAATAGTTAAAATCTCAATACGAAAGTTAATTAACTATTAACATTTTTTTTATATAAAGAGGCTTCATTTAAATTTTTTTTGGGCTATAAAGAAAGTTTGGGTTTTTTCTTAACGTACTTAATAGAAAAAAAGTGTGATTTTATTTTTATAACAAAAATAATTGATATTTTACCTATATTTTTGAAGGTCTAGTTGTTTATTATCGTTAGAAGAGTTAAAAATCGCCCAAACAAATCATCAACCAAAAATTATTAATTTTATTTACAAAATTGCGTTTTTTAAAAAAAAATATTGAAATTGCGATCAAAAGACTAATGCATTCTCAAAGAAGAAGACAAATTTGCAACTGAAACAGAAATCAATTATCTTAATCTGAAATATTTAAATTTTCTGTTCAAAAGTTAACTGTCAACAAATAAAAAAGTATATTTTTAAGAAAATATATCAATTTTCAACGAAGAGATAAAATTTAAACTAAAATTATGAATCTTCTACAAGAAATACGTAAATTTCAACATAATATATCAATTTTCAACCAACTTTTTGAGTTTCCTACTAAAAAGTATCATTTTTAAACGATAAGTATGAGGTACAATGAAATATTTAAAAAAATATTTATTACTCAAAATCGTTTATATTAGGTCTAATTTTTTTTAATGAAATGACCTTTTTGATGAAATGGCCTTATTAAAAAAAACTTATTGGCTTTTCCAAACTCTAGTAATAAATATAATTATTTTTTATTTATTATTTAATTAGATGGCACAATTCATAACTAATAAAAAATTGCAATCCTTCCATTTCGAAACTTAAATTTTATTAGCCTGTTTTTTTCTAGAATGGTTTAAGTAGTTTTATTTTTTTTTAACAATTCATTTTTTTTTAATCACCAACTAGGTATATATTATAGGAGTTGTAAGTCATATCATTAAAGTAAACAATTTTATAATTTGTCTAAACAATTTGTAAACTATTTAAATAATTCTGATATGTTCACATACTTAGCTCTTTGAAGACAAATTATAAAAACTTATTTCATTACCAGTTTTTCAACAAATTTGAATATTCGAATGCATATTAATGTATTTCATTATTCCTCTTAGTTTTTAATACAAATTTTTATTATTTGAACAATGAAAAGTTCTTCATTCAGCTTTTTCCCTAAAATTATTTAAAGCGTAATGTTTTTGAATGATGCTACTAATTTTTTGTTAATAATTCATATTCTAGGTTTAAAATTTTAATACTTTTTTGTTGACAATAACGACAGAGGAGATGACTTCCTTCTTAAAGGAGCTCAAAAGTCACCCGAATTTTAAACGCAAAAGGAACTGAATGACCTTATCAGAAACTTAGGTTGGCCTAAAGATGCTGCTGAATACTTGGCCTCAGATTTGAAAAAAAGAAATTTGGTAACAGAAGGTACTAAATCCACTGTATAACGAAACAGATAGAAAGATTTTTTAAAGTAGTTCTCTCGGGACTCTAATTTAGTCTATTGTTCAGATGTTAAAGGTTTGATGAATGAACTTAAATTAAAATATTTATAAAGATGATGAGTGGAGGCATTTTATTGACTCTTCCAAGTGAAGTCTTAAAAGCACTATACTGAAGGAAGAGTACATTAATCTTAAGAAGGTTTTGAGTCTCATTAAGTATTTGGTAGATCAATGGAAAATCTGTGGAGATCTGAAAATTGTATTTATACTGTTAGGAACAATCAGGTTTCACTAAATATCCCTGCTTTTTGTGCTTGTGGGATAGTAGAGATCGCGAGCATCACTTCACACAAAAGAAATTCCAAGAAGTGTCATCCTTTGAACCTGGATTAAACAATTTATTATACGATCCATTGTTTGAGTCCACAAAAATTCTTTTGCCTCCTCTTCATATCAAACTTGGCTTGATGAAACAGTTTGTTAAATCACTGGACAATGAAGAAGAATGTTTTACATATCCAGGAAGCAAGTTTCCAGGTTTATCCGACGCCAAAGTAATGGAAAGAGTTCTTCATGGGCCTCAAATGCGGAAAATGTTCAAAGACAGTGAATTTAGTAAACATATTAATGAAACCGAAAAGCTGCTTGGCTTAGTTTAAAAAAAGTTGTAGATCATTTTTGAGGAAACCACAAAAGTAACGACTACAGAGAATTAGAAGAAAACGTGGTTCAGAAATACCATGAACAAGGTTGTTTGATAAACTTAAAACTGCACTTCCTTCACTTACACCTAGATTACTTTCCTGAAAATCTTGGCGATGAAAGCATAGAACAGGGTGAACGCTTCCATCAAGACATCAAAGAAATCGAGCGTCGTTATCAGGGACGATGGGATGAGCACATGATGGCAGATTTTTGCTGGATGTTGAAAAGAGATTAGATTTAGATTGGTACGCATGAAGCCCATTTTTATAACGACTCCTTTTTTCAGAATTTTTTCTGTCTTTTCTCAATTTCTATAAAGTTTCCAAAGGTTGAAAGAAGAAGGAGGCACTATAGAGTTTGTTTAGGGTTAAAAACCTCGAGATGATTAAAAATAAAAAGCATTTTGACGCCATCTAATGACAAAACTATATCTGCATCATCAAATTTTGTTGCACTGGTTCATAACCTCCGTAAAGTCAGAAGCTTTTGTTAGTTTTTCACGGGTTCCCCTAGACTAGGGGAAACTTTGTGGCACTGCAAAGTAATTTTGAGCACAAATATTAATTTACCAACTTAAAATATATAAAGATACTGTATTTTTTCATTGACTTGCTACTTAAAGAAAAGGCGTCCAGAGAACCCAGAAAACCCTAGATTTTAAACGTTTCCAGTAGGCTAGGGGAAATGTCTAAATTAGGATTCGGATTCTGCGGCCCAAAATATATATACCTGACGCTGGTCAGGTGTAAAGTACAGACAACTTTTTTTGTGGGCCTGTGTAATTGATATTTATGAACGAAAATGATTTTACTTTGTGGTGAGAGTGCGCAAGAAGAATCCTTTTTGGTCAAGGATTCAAATATTGTCTTCAAAATTCGTTATTTTGGCTTAAATTTAACTGATTACGATTTGAAATGAAAATATTTTCTGGTAGAATAGCCAACGACTGTGTTTAAAGTTGCACAAAATTAAGTTTCCACCAAATTTGTTTTTTAGGCTTACAATTGTCTAAATTTGGTAAAAAATTAATCTACTTGGTGCAAAATGATCCTTTTTGTTATAAATTCATATTTTTGGTTTAAGATTTACCCAACTACAAAAATTTAATTATTTGGTTAAAAATTAAACTTTTTGGTTGAAAATGAATCTTTATGGAATATAAATTTAACTATTTCGTGGAAAGTGGAACTGCATTGGTAAACATTAATTTTTTTATAATGACAAGTTTAGTTGAAATTTAAACTATTTCCTTGAAAATTAGTGTTTTTGATGTTAAAAATCAAATCTTTTATCTAAAAATTGAATCATTAAATTTTTGGTGACAAATTTGTCCTTCATAATTTAAAAATTAATGTATTTTGTTGAAAGTCAATCTTCTTTGTTGAAAATTTAAGGCTTTTGTTGAAAATTTGTTTTTTTGGATTGAATATTCATCTTTCATGGAAGAAAAATTATCTTTCTTGAATAAAAATGATCTTTTTTGTTGTAAATTACACTTTTCGGGCTAAAAATGGAAATTTTTTTCTAAACAATTTGTATTTTTGACATAAAAATTAAACTTTTTAGTTTAAAATACAACTTTCATGGTTAAAAATTAATCTTTTTTGGTGGCAAATTAACTTCTTTCTTGGAAATTTAACTTTCTTCGAAAAAATTTGTCTTTTGGCTTGAAAGTTTAGGTCTTTGGTTGAAAATGCAACTGTTCAGGGCTGAATTTGAATGTTTTTTGCTCTTGAAATTCAAAAATTAGGTTGAAAATGTATCTTATGAAGATGAAAATTCAACTATTTAATTAAAAATTGCACTGTGTTTTTAAATATACAAATGAAATTTCAACTATTACATTGAAAATTCGTCCCTTTTTGTTGAAAATTCATTTTTTTTTAATAGAACTGGTTAAAAATTAATCATTTTTATTTAAGGAATTCATCTTTTTGAGTTAAGAATTTATTTTCGTTGTTAGAAAATATGTTTTGCTTGAAAATTTAACAGTTTAGTTGAAAATACGATTTTTACTTGACATTTTTAGAAATTTAAAGAGATAATCACGAACAAAATCTTCTTACCAAAAAGATACTGAAACTTTTAGTAAAACGGATACCTGCTTTAGTACGAGATATTTCGCATGCAGCGAGAGCCAGACTCTGCGTAAGATCTCGTCCTGAAACAGGTATCTGGACGAAAGACCCGAATAGAAATGAAAACTGTTAAGTATACTGAAAAAGTTAAATGAAATTTTTGCGTTTTTTTAAAGCATCGCAGAATATAAATAAATAAACAAAAAACAAAAAAAATGTTCCAGACACTTATGCCTTTAAAAAAAAGTCTTCACAAAAAGAAACTGAAACACTCAGGAAAAGGGATACATGCTACAGAAAGAGATCTTGCGCACGCGATGGGAGAACTAGACTCAGACTCGACATAAGATCTCGTCCTGAAACAGGAATGTGGACGAAAGACGCTAATTGACATGAAAACGGCCAACTATATTAAAAAAGTTGAATGACCAAAAAAATCTTCTTCGAAAAAAGATACCGAAACACTTGAGTGGTAAAGTGGATAACTGCTTCAGAACGAGACCTTGCGCACGCGGCGTGGGAATGAGAGACTCTACATACGATCTCGTCCTGAAACAGGTATGTGGATGAAAGACTTTAATAGAAATGAAAACGGCTTAGTATACTGAAAAAGTTAAATGAAACCCTTGCTGTTTTTTTAAGACTTCGTAGAATATAAATAAATAAACAAAAAACAAAACAAATGTTCTAGATTCTTATGCCTTTAAAAAAATTCTTTACAAAAAGAAACTGAAATACTCAGGAAAAGGGACACATGCTTCAGAACGAGACCTTGCGCACGCGGCAAGAGAACGATAGTCAGACTCTACATACGATCTAGTCTTGAAACAGGTATGAGGACGATTCTTGGATTGTCCCCCTAATCCTCTGGGTCGATTTAGAATTTGCAGTATTTTTCAGTCAAAATGAAATTAACAACCGTATTCGTGATCCGAACCCTTTCCAGAAATTTTCAGAGACATTAGCATCCAGATTAAAAAAAAAAAATAAGTGCTTTCTTCAGAAACAAATATAATATTTTATAATACAAGATAGGCAGATGTGCTCTCCATTTTCTCTTCAGGGAATCCGCTAGTATTCTGCACTGAGGCTGCCGGGTCTTTTAAAAACATTGGATCCAATAGAACACCAGGCAATTAAATGGCGTTTTTTATAGACACTTCCAAGAGGAGTTTAAAGTGTGTGCTTTTGCATAATGGCAATAAACTAAATTCAATTTCAATTGCTCATTCCACCAGTTTAAGAAAGGAGTATCAGAAAATTTATTATCTTGGAGAGGATACAATATCAAGAGCCTCAATAGATAATTTTCGTGGACCTAACATGGTTTATTAATTGCAAGAGCAGCAAAGTGCCTATACAAAATATCCCTTTTTTGTGTGTCTTTGGGACAGTAGAGATAAAAATAAGCACTGAGTGAGAAGTAAAAAATTTAGCATTGGATTCGAGAAACAAAATTATCCTAATTACACATTAAATTAAATTGAAATTTTACAATACAAGTCTAGTAGCCAATAAAACTTCTGTATTAAAATGCTGGCTTGATATCTCGATACCTGTCGAAGCAGAAACATTTTTTAAAAATGTAACTCAATTCTCAAGACGCTTGTTCCTGGCAAAAAAAAAGACATTTTCTGACGGCGCAAAAACTTTTTTTTAATACATAATACATAATAATTAATTAAAGAAATTAAAGGAATTCAGGGAATTTAAGGAATTTGTGAAATTCACATTGTTTACGGAATTAAGGAATTGACGGAATTCATCTATGCCTGGAATTCGCAGAATTCAAGGAATTCAAGGATAGCACTAAATTCAAAGAATTCACGAGATTCGAAGAATTCACAGAATTCAAGAAATTCATAGAATTCAAAGAATTCACAGCATTCAGGGAAATTAGGAATTAAAAGAATTCATAGAATACAAGAAATTCACGAAAATCAAGGAATTCACAAATTTAAAGAATTTACTCAAATAAAGAAATTGCCTGAAATTCACGGATTTCATGGAATTCAAGGAATTCAAGGATGGCACTGAATTCAAGGAATTCACGAGATTTAAAGTATCCTTAAATTCACGGAATTCAAGAAATTCATGGACTTCGTGGAATTCACAGCATTCACGGAATTTAGGGGTTAAAGGAATTCGCAGAATCCAAGAAATTCACGAAAATCAAGGAATTCACAAATTTAAAGAATTTACTTAAATAAAGGAATTGACGGAATTCAAGGATGGCGCTGAATTCAAGGAATTCACAAGATTAAAAGAATCCTGAAATTTACGGAATTCAAGAAATTCATGGACTTCAAGGAATTCACAGCATTCACGGAATTTAGGAATTAAAGGAATTCACAGAATCCAAGCAATTCACGAAAATCAAGGAATCCACAAATTTAAAGAATTTACTCAAATAAAGGAATTGACGGAATTCCCGGATTTCATGAAATTGAAGGAATTCAAGGATAGAACTGAATTCAAGGAATTCACGAGATTTAAAGAATTCATGAAATTCAAGCAATTCGCGAGATTAAAATAATTCATGAAATTCACGGAATTCAAAAAATTTACGGAACTTAAGGAATTGTACACCATTCACGGAATTTAGGAATGAAAGAAATTCACAGCATCCTAGAAATTCACGAAAATCAAGGAATTTACAAATTTAAAGAATTTACGGAATTAAAGGAATTGACGGAATTTATCTTTTGCCTGGAATTCACGGATTTGATGGAATTCAAGGAATTAAACGAAATCACGAAATTCAAGAAATTCATGGACTTCAAGGAATTCACAGCATTCACGGAATTTAGGAATTAAAGGAATTCACAGAATCCAAGAAATTCACGAATATCAAGGAATTCTCAAATTTAAAAAATTTACCTAAATAAAGGAATTGACGGAATTCACGTATTTCAAGGAATTCAAGGAATTCATGGATTTCATGGAATTCAAGGAATTCACGGATTTCATGGAATTTAAGGAATTCAAGGATGGCACTGAATTCAAGAAATTCACGAGATTCAAAGAATTCATAAAATTCAAGGAATTCACGAGATTAAAACAATTCATGAAATTCACGCAATTCAAAAAATTTACGGAACTTAAGGAATTGTACAGCATTCACGGAATTTAGGAATAGAAGAAATTCAGAGAATCCAAGAAATTCACGAAAATGAAAAAAATTACAAATTTAAAGAATTTACGGAATTAAAGAAATTGACTGAAATTCATCTAATGCCTGGAATTCACGGATTTGATGGAAATTAAGGAATTCAACGAAATCACGGAATTCAAGAAATTCGTAGAATTCAAGGAATTTACGGATGGCACTTAATTTAAGGAATTTACGAGATTAAGAGAATTATTAAAATTCACGGAATTCAAGGAATTTATGGAACTTATTGAATTCAAGAAAATCAACGAATTCACGGTATACAAGGAGATCATAAAATTCAAGGAATTCACAGTATTCAGGAAATTTAAGAATTAAAGGAATTCACAAAATCCAAGAAATTCACGAAAATCAAGGAATTCAAAAATTTAATGAATTTACGAAATTCAATCAATTGACGGAATTTATCTATTGCCTGGAATTCACGGATTTCATGGAATCGAAGGAATTCAAGGATGGCATTGAATTCAAGGAATTCAAGGATGGCATTGAATTTACAGAATTCACGAAATTTACGAAAGTTATGGAATTCACGAAAATCAACAAAATCACGGAATTCAAGAAATTCATAGAATTCTGAGTCCAGGGAATTCGCGAGATTCAAATAATTAATGAAATTCACGGAATTCACGGATAGCACAGAATTCAAGGAATTAAAGAAATTCAAAGAATCCAAGAAATTTACGAAGATCAAGGAATTCACATATTTAAAGAATTTACGAAATTAAAGGAATTGACAGAATTTATTTAATCTCTGGAATTCACGGATTTCATGGAAATCAAGGAATTCAAGGAATTCAAACAATTAATGAAATTCACGAAATTCAATGAATTTACGGAACTTATTGAATTCACGAAAATCAACGAATTCAAAGAATTTAAGAAATTCAGAGAATTCAAGGAATTCAGAGAATTCACGGAATTCAGAGAATTTACGGAATTCAAGTAATCCATCAAATTCAAGTTCTTGAATTCTGTACACAACGTGAATTCCGTGAATTTCATGAATTCCGCGAATTCAATAAATTTTATTCCATGAATTCCACGAATTCCATTATAATTCCATGAATTCCGTTATAATTCCACGAATTCCGTTAATTCCCTGAATTTCGTGAATTCCATGTTACCCACAATTTCCATGATTTCTGTGGATTCCATGAATTTCGAGAATCTCATAAAAATGATCTTTTTCATGAATTCCGCAAATCCAGTGAATTCTGTTTTTTTCAGTGAATTCCTTAAATTAATTCAATGGCTTAAATTTTATCAATTTTGTGAATCCCATGAATTCCATAAATTTCGCTAATTCCTGTAGTTCTTTGAAATGCCTGAATTCCATGAATTTCTGGAATTCCATGATGTTTATGAATTCCGTGAATTCCATGAATTGCATAAATTACGTGAATTCCAGAATTTCCGTGAACTCCCAAAATTCAATGAATTCCGTGAATTTCATAAATTTTTCGAAAAGTTGCATTTTGAACAAAAAGTTTTGTTTCTAATCAAGAATTATCAAGTTATCAAAGATAAGTTTTTTACCTAAAGATAATTTTTATCTGAATGGTTCAATTTTCACCTTATAAATTATATATTTTTAAATTGTATGCGAACATTTAAATTTTCAACAAAAATATATTTTTTTTTCCAGTGAAAAAATTGATATCCTACAAAAAAATACGAATTCACAACAAAATACGTGAATTTTCAAGCAAAGTGTTGAATTTTGAAGAAAAAAAGGCAATTATCCATGGAACACTTAAACTTTAAATCTAAAAAGACGTTCTTCAGCAAAAAAAGTTGAATTAAAAAAAAATTTTAACAAAAAATTTATTTTTTAACCAAAAAGTTCAAGTTGATACAGATTTTTCATTTTTTTAAACAAACAGTTGAAATTTTCAACAAAAAAAATTAATTTTTGAACAAATTATTGCATTTTTAACAAAAAAGGATGAATTTCAAAACAAGAAGGTTAATTTTTAACCAAAAGTATTAAATTTTCGACTAAAAAGGATTCATTAAAAATTTTAAACATACATTTTCAACTAAAAATGAAACATTTATGTTTTAAGTATACAAATTTATTCTTAAGTGAAAAAAGTACAAATTCTTGAAGAAATAGTTAAATTTTTAATCAAAGAGAGGAATTTTTAATTAAAATTACAAATCTTTAAAACACAAATAAACAAAAAATTACATTTTTACCAAAAAAGTAAAAGATTCGACCAAACAGTGGAATTTTGAACTGAAAAAGATAATTTTTTTACCAAGCAATTAAATTTTTAAGCTAAAAATTTAAATTTTAAACTATATAGTTTCCTTTTTATCTAACAAATTTGAATTTTCAATAAAAAATGAAACAGATAAATTTTCAGTCAAAATATTAATTTTCGACTAAAAATGAAATGAATTTTCAGAAACATAATTAAATTTACAATCAAAAGGATTGTAAATTAACAAAATAATTAAATTTGCAACTAAATTTTACATTTTTTAAATAAAAAATATAATAGTAAAATTAAAATTTTTTTCTATTTAATTATACGACAAAAAAGGGGAAATTTCTTGAAGAAAGGGAAAAAAGAAAGAATTATTTTTAAAAGTGGAAAAGCAGATTATTTTTAAGCCTGAAAGTTGCGTTTTTAACAACAATATATGCATTTTTAAAAATAAATTTAGTTTGAATTAAAATGTTGAATTTTAAAATAAAATTATGAATCTTTAACCACAAAAAATTAATTTTTACCGAACTAGTTCAACTTTAAATCAAGTAGTTAAATTTTGTATAAAAAAAATTAATTTTTAACATAATATTTATATATTTAAGAAAAACATTCAATATTCAGCCTAATAGTAGAGTTATTAAACAAACAATATGAATTCTGAATCAAAAATGTATTTTAACTTTTACCCCACTAGTTGAATTTTCAATAACAAATATATCTTGAAAAGAATGATTTCTTAAAAAACGGGCTCAACCAAATCTTTGAAACAAAAAAAAAAGAACTTTTGACAAAAAAGTTGCACTGTCACAAAAAAAATTAAGTTTCCACTAAAACAGATGAATTTTTTAATGAAAAAGATAAATTTTCCAAAAATAGTTGAATTTTCTGTTAAAAATGATTCCAGTTGACTTTTTACGATAAAAATATAAAATGTTTAAAAAAAAATAAGTTTTAGCAAAAAATTTAAATTTTCTTTCCAAAAAGACGAATTTTTAAACAACAATGATGATTTTTTTTAAATTGTTGAGTTCTCTACTAAATACTTTCATTTTTATTTAAAAAGGTCGAAATTCTCTTAAAGCAGATGAATTTTTATTTTCAAAACACTTTTTCAAAAAGATTCCAGTTAATTTCTACGGAAAAAAACTGAACTTTCAATCAACAAAAGGCGAATTTATTTATTTAAACAAAATAATATTTTTACAAAAACAGATAATTTTTCAAATAAATAAAAAAAGAGTTTTAAAACAAGAGTTGACTTTTCATCCAGAAGAGATTTAGGTTCGCTTTTTAACACAATAATAATCAATTAAATTTGCATCTAAGAAAAAGAAGATTTTTAAATTTGAAAAAAATAATAAAATTTATAACTTAAAAGATAATAAACTATAAAAAGTCGTAACAAAATGTCTCGACCCCCCCCCCCTCTTTAAACTGTCAACTAATTTAGGTGCAGACCTTAATTAAAATATAAATATAGGAATGTCCGAATTTACCCCACATGTCCGAAATTATCAGTGTGACAGTCCCTTTTCTGATCCACTCATTTTTCATTAGTTGAGTCCTAATTTTTTCCCCTGCTTACTTATTTTTCGAAAATCTCAGGCCTGACTAATTGCATCTCTTTTCTGAACTTTTTATCGCGGCATTGTTCAGGAAGATAAACTGTAATTGTTTTATCGGAAAAGTTGATCGACCCTTGGCAACATGCGGAAGCTATCCTAGCGACTATAGATAATAAATGTCTATTTCTGACTTTTAATGTAGCTCTCGATGGTTTCACGTGGTTGTGGAATTCAGAGTGTGTGGGTGGGGGTGGGAGGGTGACCGCGGTTTTTGCCAGTCTCGGATGACCGGACATTTTATGCGATAGAAATAAACGCGGATGGCAAAACAATGGTCCAACAGTGAGGGTACATGTGCGCGTGTGTATTTTGTATGAATATAAAACGAAACCGCCTTTCATTGCACCCCACTCTCCAGGGTCCTCAACCCCCTCGGTGCCACCCTGTCCCATGCGACGGGAAGCGATGTTACCGGCTACCGGCTACCGGTAGACCAAGAGCGAATGAGTAGTGGCGCTGCACTGCGACAGAGGCGCAGGGTAGGGCCATTATCGTTCTATAAAAATCGGACTGGAGTTACAGACCCTAGCGATTTATCATACTTCTGGACGAATGGAGACATTAATGAAAATTCCCTGAATAAACCTAACGCTTCACTCCCTCAACCGAAAACAATTCCTAGTGAATGGTCAACTAAGTTTACTTAAATGGGGGATATAGCTGATCCAACTGCTTTTTTATTTGTGGGTAACTAAATTTTTAGTTAGGATAAAGCACGCAATTTTTCCCATACTTTTTAATATCCCATACAAGCATGGCAATTTTATGAGGTTAACTTGAAAATTTCCCATACACGTCGAGAATCCTTTACACTGGCATGGGAAAATTTCCAATCATGTATGGAACTTTGATGCGCCGCTGTAGAATGCGCAGCTGAGTGAAGTGCGCATGCGCGGTAATCATAGTGAATGTAGGAGAAGGAGCAGGATACTCGTGTGTTTCAATTATGACCTCAAGCTTCTTATTCATAATAGTTTTAGTAAGGAGATGGTAAAAATTGTGGAGTGTTAGCAGTTAAACAGTTAAATATTGCGACTGCATTTAGAAATTTTTTGCAAAAAGAACAGAATCCCACACGCTAATGTGCCCTGCAAGAAATTTCTGATAGAACTTTCTTTCCGAAGCTTTCCATATCTTTCAAATCCTTTCCGAAATGTACATCCAAAATTCTTTTCGAAACACTACAACCATTATCTTTCAGAATTTATCAGAAAGTATCCAAGCGGTATCTCTTTTTTTCCCATCTTTTCCGAAACTGTTCCACGCGCATTTTTCTTAATTTATATCAGATTTTATCAGTAAACTAAATTATCTAATATTGATATATAAATATTGCTTAGTAGAACTTAATATTTAATTATTATGTAATTATAAATAAACTTTTAAAATTTAAATATATTGAAGGATTAGAAAGTAAAAAATTATTAATTTAAAAAATTTAATAATTTTCCAAAATTATAACTGGTTAATAATTTTTATAGTAAGTTAGTGAACAAATTTTGAATAAAAGAAATTATTTTGTTTGTTCAAATTATTATTATTATGAATTTTTAAACAATAATAATGTACAAAAACAAAATAATATATTTTCTTATCAATATTAATCATTATTATTAATAATAGTTATCTAATAATATCTGATTACATCTGATGAAAATAAGTCGGACATTTCGGAAAGAAACTGAAAAATTGGGTAGCAGATTTCGGAAAGATTCTGATTAAATCTGAAGAGAATATTTTTCCGACTGTTTCCGAATCTATCAGAAATTTCCTTTCAGAATCTTACCGATTTTTTGAGCATGGCGGGAAAAATTACAATCCTGAATGGAACTTTGATGCGCCGCTGTAGAATGCGCAGCTGAGTGAATCGCGCATGCGCGTTAATCATAGTAGGAGAAGGAGCAGGATACTCGTATAATACAATCATGGCCTCAAGCGTCTGATGCATAACAGTTTTAGTACACACTCGGGAAAAATTGTGGAGTGTTAGTAGTGAAACAGTTAAATATTGCGAGTGCAATACGAAATTTTTTACAAAAAGAACAGAATCCCATACACTGAATGGGAAAACTTCCAATCATGTATGGAACTTTAATGCGCTGCTGTAGAATGCGCAGCTGAGTGAAGCACGCATGCGTGGTAATCATAGTAGGAGAAAGAGCAGGATACTCGTATAATACAATCATGAACTCAAGCGTCTAATTCATAACAGTTTCAGTGCAAACTTGACAAAAATGGTGGAGTGTTAGTAGTGAAAGAGTTAAATATTGCGAGTGCAATACGAAATTTTTTACATAAAGAAAACAGAATCCCATACACTGGTATGGGAAAACTTCCAATCTTGTATGGAGCTTTGATGCGCCGCTGTAGAATGCGCAGCTGAGTAAAGCGCGCATGCACGGTAATGACAGTTAATGTAGAAGAAGGAGCAGGATACTCGTATAATACAATAATGGTCTCAAGCCTCTAATTAATAACAATGTTAGTGCAAACTTGGGAAAAATTGTGGAGTTTTAATAGTGAAACAGTTAAATATTGCGAGTGCAGTTAGAAATTTTTTACAAAAAAAAGAAGGGTGCAACAAGAGAGGGCAAATTTTAGTCAAGCGTCTAATTCACTATAGTTTAAGTACACTTATGGGAAATTTTGGAGTTGGAGCAGTGAAATAGTTAAATATTATGGGTGGTAGAAGATTCAGTGCAATTAAAATTTTTTTGATGTAATGTAGCATAATTATAGTTTTGCATTATTTCAATAAAACGTTTTATGATTTTAAATTAATAATTTAATATTGGCATTCAATTGCAGTATGGAAAAATATAAAATGGATATGGGAAAATTTCCACTTATGCATTGAACTTTGATGCGCCGCTGTATAATGCGCAGCTTAGTGAATCGCGCATGCGCGGTAATGACAGTTAATGTAGAAGAAGGAGCAGGATACTCATATAATACAATAATGGCCTCAAGCCTCTAATTAATAACAATTTTAGTGCAAACTTGGGAAAAATTGTGGAGTTTTAGTAGAGAAACAGTTAAACATTGCGAGTGCAGTTAGAAATTTTTCACATAAAGAAGAAGGAAGCAACAAGAGAGAGAAAATTCTAGTCAAGCGTCTAATTCACTATAGTTTAAGTACACACTGGTGGGACATTTTGGAGTTGGAGCAGTGAAACAGTTAAATATTGTGACTAGTATAAGATTCAGTGCAATTAAACATTTTTTAATGTAATAATAAAGCATAATTATAGTTTTGGATTATTACAATAAAACGTTTTATGATTAAAAATTAATAATTTAATAGTCGCATATAATTCCAGTATGGAAAAATATAAAGTGGATGTGGAAAAACTTCCAATCATGTATGGAACTTTGATGCGCCGCTGTCGAATGCGCAGCTGAGTAAAGCGCGCATGCGCGGTAATCATAGTGAATGTAGAAGAAGGAGCAGGATACTTGTATAATACAATCATGACTTCAAGCGTCTAATTCATAAAAGTTTTAGTACAAACTTGGAAAAAAACTGTGGAGTGTCAGTAGTGAAACATTTAAATATTGCGAGTGCAGTTAGACATTTTTCACAAAAAGAAGAAGGAAGCAACAAGAGATGGAAAATAACAGTCAAGTGTCTAATTCACTATAGTTTAAGTAGACACTTGTGGCACATTTTGGAGTGGGGGCTGTGAAACAGTTTAATATTGTGAGTAGAATAAAATTCAGTGAGTTTAGATATTTTTCAATGTAATGTAGCATAATTATTGTTTTTGATTGTTTCAATAAAACTTTTTAAGATTAAAAGAAAAATTTATTATTAGCATTTAATTGCAGTATGGAAAAATACAATATGGCTTTGGGAATACTTCCAATTGTGTATTGAACTTTGATGCGCCGCTGTAGAATGCGCAACTGAAGGGAAGCGTGCATGCGCGGTAAATGGTAAGTGGTGGGAAAAGGACATAAATGTAAAAATTATCGAAAAAGCCCGCAATTATCAGGCAGTGATATAGATGAATATAGTCATGAACGACCATAGTTTATTTAAACTTTTTTTGTTGTTAATTATTATTAATTTTCAAGTCACTTCTGATGCAAAATAGACAACTAATAAAATATTTCTCGAAAAACTCCCACATTCTACCATTCAAGAAAGAAAATACTATTAACAATAATAAGAAATTGTTTAAACAATTACTCCTGTTAACATTAGGAAACTATCACCTCCCTCTGAATGTAAATTGGACAAAAAATGGAAATTTTTTTCATAAAACCGTGACTTTTTAACTCTATTTTACCAGAAAATTGCCTAAAACAATAATTATTGTTCAGGTATTTTATTTATACATCTAAATATCAGTATAAAATGGTATTTACATACCAGAAACAATTTTGATTTGAAGAATCGTAAAAAATTATAGTTAACCTCAAAATCTCGCAAAGCCCATTTTTTCATTTATGGGGTTTTTTGGAATCCTATAAAACACATTTATGGGGGTGATATTTAATAAATTTATATTTTATTTAAATTCCTTAGTCAAATGTGAAGATACTGAGGATGCTCGATAAAATTTACAAAAACGCATTTTTTTCTATGGAAAATATATTTTAATCTTTATGGGACTTGCGCGCCGCAAAATAAATGTATTTATTTTGGTGTGAAATTTCGAGAAAAAAAATTTTTTAATCTATTTTTGGACCAATTCACTATTTCTTAATTATTTTACCTAGCTGTAAATATAATATCCAGTTTTATTAAAATTTGCAATCAAATTGATTAAATTCTTAAGATTCATTCTAGACAGTAAAATAATGTATTAAATATTTAATAAAAAAGTAACGGCAAGGTTCAAAAATTGATTTTCAGAAGATGATTATTATCTAAATTTAACTTTTTTTAAATAAAAGCTAATAAAAATTTTCATCAAACTGTTATGGCCAATTTTTAAATTTTTGTTCATTTTTTTTGTTTATTTAATAAAAAAAAATTTATGTGCATTTTTGAAGTATACCGGTTTCGAAAAAAATTCTTTGATTCAATCAAAAATACCTGGAAAACTAAAATCAACTGCCCAGAAAAGATTTTCAATGACAATGCAAAAAATAAAAAAAAATTATTTTATTATAAACCAAGAAGTGAATAAAAATTAATAAAATATAAACAAATTATAGACAAGAAGAGCTTTCTAGTTGGATTAACAAAATTTTGAAAATGATTTGTTATTTTAAAAGTAATTTTTATAAACAAATAACCATAACAGGTATTTTTGAACCAAAAAATAATTTTTTTTTTCTATGGAATCGATCATATGTTACTCGGAAATGAAACTAAAGTATCATATTTTGTCACTAAATAAAATTTAATAATCTTTTAAACTATACTAATTAATAAATGCACTATTTGTCTATTTTTGGAGACAAAAACTAGATTTTTTTGATGCAATTAACTGTCAATAGCCAACTTATAAATTTTCTTAAACGTTTTGATTACATTATGCAATTTATTATTATAAACAAAAATTGTTTGTACAAATTTTTATTATTTTATCTATTTATAAATAAAAAATTGTTTTTTTTTCACAGAATTAACAACCAGTTATTTAGCATTTATTTTTTGCTATACATCGATAATATTTGATCATTGTTTAACCAAACCTAATTAACAAATGCAATATTTGGCTATTTTAAAGAAATTTAAACTTTTTTTTGTGTATTAATAAAAATTAATAAAAATAAAAATAGTTGATTATTATAGAACCATTAAAAAAAGTTTAAATATTCTATATTAACAGTTTTATTACAAAAAGGCAAAGGTTTAGATTGTTGAAAAATAGTCGACTAATCCATTTGTCAATTAAATTTAGTTAAACAATTATCAAAATATTATCGATTCATAGCAAAACATCTTTGCTAAATAACTTGCTTTTAATAATATAAGAAAATCGGTATTTTATTTATTAATACACGGAATAATAAACAATTTGTTTAAACAATTGTTGTTCACACTAATAAATTGTTTACTGTCATCAAAATGTTCTTAGAAAATTAGAAGTGAGTTATTTAAAATTAATTGCATCAAAAAGATAAAGTTCGTACCTCCAGAAATATCCAAATAGTTTATTTGTTAATTAAGGTATTCAAAACAATTAATAATTTTAGTTTAGTAGCCAAATATTATACTAAAGTTTTATTTCCAAGTAATATGTGATGAATTCCATGGAGAAAACTTTAATTATTCTATCAAAAATACCTAATATGGATATTTTTTTATAAAAATTGCTTTTAAAATGACAAATTATTTATTAACTTTTATTAATTTACCACAAAAACTTTATTTGTCCATAAATTGTTCAAATTTCGTAAGAATCAAGTGACGAATTGCCGGCAATCTCTACGAAACCATTTTCATTTACTTATTTGTTTATAACTAATTCAATAAATTTTTTAACATTTGCAATTCTATTGGACATTAAATAAATAAACAAACAAATTTTTAATTAGCCATGACAATTCGCTGCCAAATTGATAAATTTTATGATCAGAAAGGCGAAATTTTTATACAATAGTTAAATTTTAATTTAGTTTAATAATTAATTTAAAATTCATAAATATTAAAATTAACTTAATTAATTAAAAAAAAAAAGAAAAAAAAACGAATTATGAAACAAAACAGGCATACTTACACCAAAAAATGGAATAGTTCAATTTTAATGTTAAAAAATTCATGTGAAGCTAAAAAATATTTTTAAACAAAATAGTTTAATTTCAAACAAAAGAGATAATTTTTGAACTAAAATAATAAATCAACAACCAAAAAATAGACTCTTGAACAAATTTTCAATTGTTAATATTATAAAACAATTATTTTTTGGTTCAAAATATTAATTCATATTAGTTCAATTTTAATGTTAAAAAATTCATGTGAAGCTAAAACAATCTTTTTAAACAAAATAGTTTCATTTTAAACAAAAGAGATATTTTTTAAACTAAAATGATAAATCATTACAAAAATACACTTTTGAAAAAATTTTCAATTTTTAACATCATAAAAAGATTAAATTTTGGTTATGAAGATTAATTATTGCTACTACAAACGTAGACTTTTAAAATAAAAATAGCATTTCTAGACAAAATAGTTGAAAGTTTAACAAAGAAGATGATATTTCAAATATTGAATTTTTAATTAGAATAAGTTCGATTTTCAGTTAAAAAAAAACTACTTTTAACAAAAAAACTAACTTTTAGCACAAAAAACTAAATTTAAATAAAATGGTAACATTTGCAAACAAATTGATAAATTTTCCAATAAAATTGTAAATAAAATTGTAATTACAATAAAAAAGATAATTTTTCAACCAAAAATCGAAAAATTAAATTTTTAGTCAAAAAATGAATTTTTAACAAAAGATTTAAGTTTTTAACCACTAAAGTAATAAAATACTTTAAAAATAAAAATAGCATTTCTAGAAAAAATAGTTGAAAGTTTAACAAAAAAGATGATATTTCAAATATTGAATTTTTAATTAGAATAAGTTCGATTTTCAGTTTAAGGAAAACTACTTTTAACAAAAAACTAACTTTTAGCACAAAAAACTAAATTTAAAGAAAATGGTAACATTTACGAAAAAATTGAGGAATTTTCAAATAAAATTGTAAATAAAATTTTAATTACACTAAAAAAGATCATTTTTCAACCAAAAATCTAACAATTACATTTTTAGTCAAAAAATGAATGTTTAACCAAAGAAATGAATTTTTAACAAAAGATTTAAGCTTTTAACAAAATATATTATTGTTAAAAAAGATTTTTTAACCAAAGACGTGAATTTTCAACGAAATAGGTCATTTTTCAATTAAAAATAAAAATATTCATTTAAGTTGGTAAATTTTAAACCAGAAAAAATAAATTTTTAATTAAAAATGAATAGGTTTAGTGTTCAAGTAAAGAAATTAAATTTAAAATAAACTGATGAATTTTCAATTTAAATTATAAACCTTAAACTTGAATAGTTTATTCTTTTTTCAGAAAAATGCATTTTCAACCATTAAGATTAATTTTTTACAAAAAAGTATAATTTTCCACAAAGTATATACATTTTTTATCAAAGAGCCTAATTTTTAAATAAAAAATATCAAGTTTGATTTTGAACAAAATACTCGTAGTTACATTTTCAAACAGAAAAGATTTTTAAACTAAAATGACGAATGTTCAACCAAAGAAAAATAATTTAACTCTAAACCACGTGGTTCAATTTTTTACTAAAAAAAAAAAAAAATCGCAACGAACCATGTAAAAATTGCCTATTATAATTTTAAAATATTTCTTCTTTTCAATACCACGTCTACTCTAAAAAATGGGTAGAATTGAAAAATGTAAAATTTTTCTGAATCCGAATTATAATTATTTAATGAAATTCCCGTTTAATGTAGAAAATTACCTTTCCCAAGTAAAATTATATTTCTTGACCAAAACTCCCTGTTCTAAAATAAAAAAATATATAATTTTTAAAATTCCCGCTTCCAAGTCCAATAAATAAGGAGTAACCAAATAAAACATGATAAATCCATTTTTTTTAATAGAAAAATCTTATAAAGTGTAGATTTATTTAAAAAAATTCAAAATCAGAATTAGGCAACCTTACATTTTTTAAATCAAATGATAAGCTGCCTTTTTAACTAATAAAAAGCAAGTGTTAATTTTTCGAGTTTTTGCGGTAAAATTGTTAAATTGTGAAATTGAATTTTTTTACGATCAGGAATTAAATTGAAACATCCACTCATTTTGATTTTAGTAAATTACCATTTTAATTAACTGTATCTCTTAAGTGGAAATACGTCGCTCTCTTGGTGCCCGACGCCATTTTATTTATAAATAATAATTAATTAATTAATTTGTTAATTTATTGTTAAAATTTATTAACAAACAACCTATAAAGTCATTAACGGGGAAAGTGGATCCGGACCGAAAAGCAGATTCGTCGAATATCATTGGTATAACCAACAGGTTGAAAGCTGAGCCAGTATTATGTAGGAGCATTTCGTGGGGGTTGGGTGGGTGGGGCGGTAATAAATACGCGCAAGTTTTGCGAATAAATTAAGCAAGTTTCTCGCTGTTCAGTGTTGAAGGTAAGGGGTTATGAGCCAGAAGGGGTGGTTGTCTTGGAAATAGAAAGGACTGGGGGAGTATTACAACCCCTGCTAGGGGTGGTTGTGTAAACACGACCACGATAGAAGCTGTGGTACAGCATCCTCGAGATAGAGATAGACGAGCGTCGGCAGCCTTCTTGAGCTCGTGTTTGCATGTATATTGTATATTGTACAATGTGCAATTTACTTGTTTGTAGAAGCGCTCGCAATAAGGCAGGAGCCTTAAGAGGATTGTGTGCATCAGCTCCTTTCGGAAAGTTTAGTTCCAGATTTTCATTACTGGGATTGACCTTATATACACTTAATCAGTTACCAGAACTGATAGACTATTATTAGCCCCAATTACCTTGGCGGATGAGTTCAAATGCAGGATCCTGTTCTTGCGGGATCTTGTAACTGAAGGATCCTGTTCCTGTAGGATCCTGTTTCTGGCGCATCCTGTTCCTAAAGGATCATGTTCCTGCAGGATCCTGTCCCTGCGGATTCTGTTCCTGAAGGATCCTGTTCCTGCAGGATCCTGTTTCTGAAGGGTCATGTTCCGGCAGGATCCTCTTTCTGAAGGATTATTTTCCTGCAGGATCCTGTTTCTGAAGGATCATGTTCCTGCAGGATCCTGATTATATCCCTTACAGATTCCTGTACAGAAATTATCAACATAACCTTTACGGATTCGTGTAGAGATTAGTGTGAAGGTTCGTGTTCAGAAATATTTGCAGGATCCTCCAAGGTTATTTCAAATTTGTCCTTGTATTTATTATCTAGGGTGTAACAAACAAAGAACGTGGGTTAAATTTGGCCACGCTTGTTCGGAAACCATCGTTATTGTTCAGAAAGTGTATGGTGATGAGATGACCACGAGAGAGGCTGTGGTACAGCATCTTCGAGATAGAGATAGACGAGCGTTGGCAGCCTTCTTGAGCTCGTGTTTGCATGTATATTGTATATTGTACAATGTGCAATTTACGTGTTTGTGGAAGCGCTCGCAATAAGCATCAGCTTCTTTCGGAAACTTTAGTTTCAGATTTTCAGTACTGGGATTGACCTTTTATACACTTCATCAGTTACTAGAACTGATAGACTATTATTAGCCCTAATTACCCTGGCGGAGCAGTTCAGATGCAGGATCCTCTACCTGCTGGATCCTGTTCCTGCAGGATCCTCTTCCTGCAGGATTCTGTTCCTGAAGGATCCTGTTCCTGCAGGATCCTGTTCCAGAAGGATCCTGTCCCTGCAGGATCCTGTCCCTGCAGGATCCTGTTCCTGCAGGATCCTGTTCCTGAAGGATCCTGTTCCTGCAGGATCCTGTTCCTGAAGGATCCTGTTCCTGGAGGATCCTGTTCCTGAAGGATCCTAAATATATCCCTTGCAGGTTCCCGTACAAAAACAATCCAGATTACCTGTAAAGATTTGTGTAGAGATATTTTCAAATTTGTCCTTGTATTTGTCATCTAGGGTGTAACAAACAAAGACCGTGGGCTAAATTGGGCCATTCTTGTTCGGAAACCATGCCACATCAATTACAGAGAAGAATTCAACAGTTTTGGAATTAGGTTTTTGTAATTGACATTAGGCATATTTTAAATTTTTCACCTGAAATCTGGGCTAAATTTGCTCGAACAAAAAATCGAACGAGCTAAAATGCTAAGTCTTCATAAAAATAACTTTTGACTAAATTGTTGAATTTTCTAGAAAGTAAAATACTTTTGAAGCAAAATAGACAATTTTTTAGGAATAATGTTGTGTTTAATATTTTAAGAAAAGCAGATTTTAAATAAACCACACTTGAAATATATCAATACGTATTAATTTTAAACAAAAAAGATGAATTAAACTTCAATTTTCAAACAAAAAAGTTAAAGGCGAGTTTTTAAGAAACTTACATGAATTTTCAACCCAATATTTCAATTTTCAATTAAAAAATGATTTTTTAAACAAGAAGATTCATTTTTCACTAAAAGTGAAAACATGAATCTTTAAAAAGAAAACTAATTTATAACAAAGTAGTTTAAATTTCAATAAAGTAGTTGAATTATAAACTAAACAGATAAAATTTTTTAAAATTAATTTTTAAACAAAATAGTTAAATTTTCAAAATAAAAAGACGAATTTTCACCAAAATTGTTAAATTTCTTAAACAAAAACGGACTTCTTAAACAATTTGTTTAATTTCTTTAAAATAGTTGAATTTTCAAGAAAATTGTTCATTTTTGCACCAAGAAGATTAATTTTCTATAAAAAAAGAAAAAATTTTAGATAACAAATTCATATTAATCAAAGAAATGTGTGTTGAACAAAAAATATTCATTTTCAAACAAAATAAATTAATTTCTAATAAAATATGTAAATTTTGAAACAAATGTTGCATTTTTAAAGGAATTTGCAAAGTAATAGTTAAATTTTCCGTTGGACAAATAATTTTCATACCAAAATTTTTAACAAAATAATTAAATTTTGCACAACAAAAAGGCTTTCAACTCCTTTTTAAACTAAGAGAAGTAAAACTGTACTTTTATCGATCGCCGATAATAATACTTTTAATTTTCAGAAAAATATAAGGCAACAATTATTTTAATGTTTCAATAGATTTATTTCAATTAGGTGACATAAATTGATTACTTAAATTAAGATTCAGAGAAGATTTACCTATTCTTGTCATCATAAAAATATATTTTAATTTATTGTGGAATTAGTTTAAAAGGTTATTAATTATTCAAATTTCCAGAAAAATATTAATAACTAATTATTAAATGATTCTGTTAAAAGTTACACATTCTCGAAATAATTAAATGCTTATTAATGAATAAAATTTAAGAAAAACAATTTTTTATTGAAAAAAACATTTAAAATTATTTGAATATTCCAATTAAAACATTATTCAATTATGCTAATATTGTTTTATATTAAGTAACATAAATATATTAAATTGAATATTAGTCATTAATGTCACACTACAACTTTTTTTTCTGTTAAATACTTATATTACAATTATATATTTGTTTACGGTTCTGGTGATCTTGTGAAATGAGTATCTACTAAATTTAATTTTGTAAATTATATGCACATATATATTTTTTGAATTGTAGTTAGAAAGGTTATTAATAAATGACATGTGATTATTACCTGAATAATTGTTTCAGAATATTAAATTTAATAAAGATTAATATCCAGTTTCTTAAAAATGAATAACATAAATGATTTTATTACTTGAATGTTACATAATTGAATGTTTAATATAATTTGTATGATAAAAGTTACTTCATATTTAAAAAAACACAATTTCAATTAACATATTTTTCAAATGTAGAGGGAAATTTATTCCAATTTTTGAATGAAAATTATAGCTTCATTCTTTATATGTTATGAACAAACTAATTTATTATTATTAGATTCTGTTCACAATGTTAAATTACATACAAACAGAATTTTATTATATTAATTAATGTTAAAAATTGATTTTTTACTTTAAGGTTACGAAAATGAATATCGGTTCTAATTGTGGAATAACATTTTATTAATGTTTAGAATACATATTTTTCAATTAAATTATTTACGTGAATTCTTGTTATGTGGTGAAATGAGTATCGGAATTCTTATTTCTAAATGATCTCAATATATATTTTACTTTTTCTGTAATAATTTAATGGGTCGTCAGAAACCAAAATTTTCCGAAAAATAATAAGAAAAATTATTTTAATGATTCAATATAAAATGAATTTTTTAATACTTTGTATGTTATGAACGGATTAATTACTTATTATAAGCATGATAATTTTTTTACAATATTAAATCACATTAAGATTCCAAAATCATTTTTCCTTTTTTTACAAAAGTAAGTAACAAAAGTTATTA
>JAAAKG020161872.1:0-29133 GCA_010014905.2 Druon quercuslanigerum
TCTTCCGATTTCAATTATGACAGGCAAAAATTAATTTTTAATTCAAGAAAGTGATTGATCCTCGTAGTATTTTATCTAGAGAAGCTAAGGCTGCCAGTGGTTTTATAAACAAAAATTAGGGCACGTCACAATTGCAAATTCAATATCTCACCACATTTGTGGACATCAGCCAGAAGAAGTTGAGTGTGGATAATAGTGAGAGATTTGCGTAAAAATAAGAACTATTTGGAGGTTTTCTTCTTAAAAAATAAACATGTCTAACTGATATTTATACATATCGACAAACGGGGCATCAACGACAAAATCGATATGACGATTTCTCGAGTAGGGTCATTTAAAGTATGGAGCTTCATCAGAAATTGTTCCCATTTGACCGATGATTTATTTTTTAAAAATGAATTTTTTTAATAATAATTAATAATTTTTAAAAATAATAATTTTTTATAAATATGTAATTATTTGAAAAATTGATTTGTCCTCATCACAATGATAACATTTACATATAAAGAATAAATGAAGAAGAATCGTAATTTTTTATTTAAAATTTCTTATTTAGCTAACCTAAAATATTAAGTAAGTGGCGAATTTACGTTAATTTCATGAGGCTCATTACAGATATTAAATTCGAAATTAATTTCTCTTCTAAAAATACGGGGTTTTTAGAGTTTGTAGTTTAGAGAGTTTAAAAATTTTTCAAAATTGGCAAAAAGCGTGTTTTTTGGATTTAGTTAAATATACACTTTTGTTGAAAAAAGTTTAATATTTCAAACCCTGATTTTTTTGCTTGAATCGAAGAAGCATGTCAATATTTGAATTTTATAGCAGCACATTGTTTTCATGATTTTGGAATTTTTAGATCTTTGATTCCTTGAAGATTTGGTAACGCTTTAAAGACGAAAAAACAATTTCCAAATAAATCAAAAAAATTTTTTGCATGTTTTATGGACATGACAATATTTTTTCTTTATTTGAAGAAATGTCACACAAAAATGTCTTATTTATTGAAATAGATTTGAACTGGAAAATACAAATTTACACTAAAGATTGAAAGAGTGCTAAATCCAGAAGCAGTGGCACTAAATCTGAAGTCTTCTTAGACGGTAAAATTCGAAAATGACGAAATCGAGGATTTTTAATAAATTCTTTGTAAATAGAACAATAGTTGCTTATTGATAAAATAACATAGGAAAGATATGTGTTCAAGTTACTTATTGTCAAATCCATTGAAAAAGGAAATCCGTCGGCTAAAAATTGACAATAATCTGTATTTTTTATAAAATTGACTTAAGCAAATAATAAACGATGTCTATGAAATATCATATCATTATTGTTCAATAAAGTATCATAATTCGTGAACAAATATAAATACAAAATTATAAGCGAAGGATCTTTTTAAGTTATTTAAAATTGATTTCATTAAAAAAACAATATCAGCATGTTGACAAATGACAAAAGTATGAATTTGTTGACCAAATTTATTTAAAAAATTGACAATTTCGCAAAAAAGACATTAAAATGTTTCTCAATAAAAAAGAGATCCAATAGACCGTTTCCATGCACATGTTTAAATTTTTTTAAACTTTTATATCTATTTACAACCAGAGGACTTCCGTTTCTGGAATGAAAGTGTAAGGTAGTGAGAATTGTTGAAACTGAGTTTTTCTGATATTTGTGGAGAAATTTGAGGTAGGTCGATGGTGAAAATATATAGAAGGGTTTGCATGTGAAATATTAATCAAGGGATTATGAAATTGAAAAGGGGATAAAGATATTTTTGAGAATTGAGACACATTTTTGTGGAAGTTGAGGTTTAGTTGGTTTGAGATTTTTCGCGCTAGCTAACTTCACTTCGTCGATTGCTGAGGGGATAACAATGGACCAAATGCATGTGATTTGGATCATTTAGGCCCTCTTTCGCTAATATCTTCATTACAAAGATAACACATAACTAAAGGTATGTCCTATGCATTTGGTACATTGCTTCCCCCTCAGCATAATCCAAGTGAAGTTCGCTAATGATGAAGTGAAAATTCCTAATAGATAGAGGCAGGGAAGGGTAGAAGGCGGGAGCGTTTGAATTGGATTCATGGATAGCGGTGCGAGTAACATTGACGAAAAAACGGATTTGAGGCAGGAAATTTTGAGTAAACCTAAAGGGGGGGGTGTCAGAGAAAGGAACGCAAGGGCGAACTACAGAAAAACTCTAGAAAAGAAGCGATTAAGAGCAAAAAGCTCTTAAAGATCGATTGAGGCTTTTATCAAAAGAAAGAGAGGGGAGAGGGGATGCAGTTAAGAGAAGGACGATATAGGTTCAAGCTTAATATATCCAAAAATTTTCAGATCGCCTTCGGAAAAGCAGACTTTTGTAGAGAAGGAACATAATAGTAAGGGGACTAAAGTAAATGTAGATAAAACGAAAGATCCAATGAAAGAGCAAAGACTGAAATAATTTAGCGAAGTTATGATAGATTTAAGGGGGATTTATGAAGAAAGGTAATGAAAAGGGGAAAGAAAATAAGGAACGAAATTATGCGGGAAACAGCTGAACTTAGGAAACAATTTAAAAAATGGGAAGAAGTCAGGGAAGAGTTATAGAAGAGGATGTAGTCATTGGAACAAAAACTAGAAGAGGAGAAAGATAATATTAAAAAGATAGATGAGATGCCGGGTAGAATAAAGAAAATAGAAAGCTCGAACCGGTGTTTTGGTGGGGGCGAGATTGGAAATACGGAGAAGGAAAGGATGAGTAAAATAGAACAAAGAATAAAAAAGGAAGAGATCGAAGAAAGAAAAAGAAACATAGTGAAAAAGGGTATAAGATTAGGGGAGAAGGAGCTCAAGGAAGGAGTGTGAGCAGCTCTAAAAAGGATTGATGATAAGGTAGATATAGAGGACGTGAGAAGTGTAGGAAGGGAAGCGCGAAGAGGGTAGAGAATGGGAATGGTGAAACTAAAGAAATGTGAAGATAAAAGGGAAATAATGACAAAGAAGAAGATGTTATATGGAAGTTTGGAGAGAATACAGCATGATGTAATATGGCTAGAAAGGAAGATGCAGTAAACGTTAAGGAAAATAGCAGAGGAGGTAAGAAAAAAGGGAAAAAGAGCAAGAGCTAGTAAGATATGAGGTAAAAATAGACGAGAAATAAATTTAGGGAAGAATGGAGGATATGTTACAGGAGGAAGTTTATAAGAAATTTGACACAATGGGAAGTAGTAAGAATGATGGAGACGTGGCTAGATGAAAAGAGATGAGAAAGAGTAAGGGGAAGGTTAACAGGAGCTTACAAATAGCAAGTTCAAAATGCAAAGAGGGAGAATAAAAAGGGCAAAACAATGGGAGCATTGGTGATGGGAATAAGGAACGAATGTATAACAGGAAAAGATAATAATAAAAAGAAAGGTTAATAGTATAACAGGTAAAGTCGGGAGGATAGAAATGGAAGATAGTGGTGAAAAGAGCGGCAGAAAATCCGAAGTTAGGGTACTGGATGGGGAATGAAAGAAGTTGTTAAAGAGCTTGGAGGAGTTGGGATGGTTTATCTTAAGCGGAAATATAGACAGAGATGAGGAAGGAGAATGTAAATGCTCAGGAAGAGAAAGGGGAACGGTAATTGATTATATGATAGTGGGTGATGAGGTAAGAGAGAATTTCGAGAAACTAGAGGTAGAAGATTATATTGATTTGGTTTACTTTCCCTTAATAGTGACATTAGAGGGAGAAAAAATTAATAGCAATATGAATAAAAAGGGAGCAAAGGTAAAAAGTGTAGGAAAAGGGGGTTGTTGAAGGGAAGGAAAAGAACAGTTTAGAGAAAAGGTCCGAAATATCAAAACGGGAGAGGGGAATGTGGACGAGGAGATGGAAAAAATGATAGGAGAAATAAAAAGAGGATTAGAGTGCACAAACAAAAATGAAGTTAGTAAAAGGGAAAATAGAAGTAGATGGGATGAGAATTGTAAAAAGAAAAAGAAGAAGAACAGAAAGAAATTAAGAAAATGGGAAAAGAAAAAAGTAATGGGGAAGAATATAGGAAAAAAAAAGAAACAGTATGCTGAGTTGTGTGATCAAAAGAAAAAGGAAGAGAAGAAAAGGTTTGAGGAAGAAGTGGAGAAGACTAGGGTGGAAGAAGAGGTTTGTATGTAGTAAATAGAGAGAGAGAAAAAAAAAAGAAAAAGAGCAAATCAAGATATTGAGATGGAACAATGAAAAAAATATTTGTTTGATTTGCTAGAAGGAGTAGAGAAAAAAGTTATGAAAAAAAGGAAATATGGTAGAGAAAGAGATAAGGAAGACAAGATCGTTTTGAGACAAGTAAACGTCGTCTTAACCAAGACAAGATCGTTTTGAGACAAGTAAACGTCGACTTAGCCAAGATAGGGCTCGTCTTGACACAAGTAGACGTCGCCTTAGCAAAAACAAGGCTCGCCCTGAGACAAGTAAAGGTCGCCTTAGCGAAGAGACATGAGACAAGTAAACGTTGTCATAGCTAAGCCAAGACTCGATTTGATACAAGTAAACGATCTCATAGCCGAGCCAAGACTCGACTTCATACAAGTAAGCGTCGATTTAGCCAAGAGTAGGCTGGTCTTGAGGCAAGTAATCGTCGTCATAGCCAAACTATGACCCGACTTGATACAAGTAAACGTCGACTTACCCAAGAGAAGGCTTGTCTTGAGGCAAGTAAACGTCGTCATTGCTAAGCCAAGACTCGATTTGATACAAGCAAATGATCTCATAGCCAAACTAAGACTCGACTTGATACAAGTAAACGTCGTCATAGCCAAGCCAAGACTCGACTATATATAAGTAAGCGTCGACTTAGCAAAGAGAATGCTGGTCTTGAGGCAAGTAAATTTCGCAATAGCCAAACTAAGGCTCGAACTGATACAAGTAAACGTTGTAATAGCCAAGCCAAGACTTGACTTCAGAGAAGTAAACGTCGTCTTAGCTAAGACAATTCTTGCGCTAAGAGAAGTAAACGTCGCCTTAGCGAAGACAAAACTCGCCCTAAAACAAGTAGTAAACGTCGCCTTAGCGATTAAAGGCTCGACTTGAGACAAGTAAACATAGCCTTAGCCAAGATTAGGCTTGTCTTGAGACAAGTAAACGTCGTCATAGCCAAACTAAGACTCGACTTGATACAAGTAAACGTCGACTTAACCAAGAGAAGGCTGATCTTGAGATAAGTAAACGTCGTCTTAGGCAAGACGAGACTCGTTTAGAGACAAGTAAACGTCGTCATGGCGAAGACAAGGCTCGCCCTGTGAACAGTTAACGTTACCTTTGCGAAGATACAAGTAATCGTCGTTTTAGCCCATTCACGCCTCGCCATAAGACAAGTAAACAACGCTTTAGCCGAGACAAGGCTCGTCTTGAGACAAGTACATGCCGTCTTACTTTTCGTGACTTTAAAAGTAAGTCGAAGGCTTATCTCGACGCAGTTTTAAAACGCCGCGAGACATCGGTGTTTTGGAGTCGTACTCAAGTTAAACTCAAGTCGAAGCGTTTTTATACAGTGGATATACAAAAGATCCAGAATCTTTTATTCCTTAACATAATATTAATAGCATAAGGAAATTTAATCAAATTGGCATATCTTGATTGTAAATCAGCTTCTTAGATATACTAACATATATACTTCATTAAAATATACATGAAGTATGAGATCGTCTTATTTTCCATACTTTTACTATGCTATCTGACAAATCATTCCCATATATTTGTCCAGATGTTTTCCTAAATCAATTGCATACCAAAGTTTGTTTACCCTGAGATTTCTTTCAGTTGAGACCAATTAATTTTTACCTACATTTCTGGAAATAAATCTTTTTTATCTAATATTTTTATAAGGGATGTTTAATAAATATTAGCATTTTTAGAAATACAGGGGGGGGGGAGTCTTTGCACACCTCTCTTCTGATGACTGGTTAAGTTTTCATAATTTTAATTATACCCGAGATGCTTTTTTGCACCGTTTCACAGCAGTTTATGATTATAAATATTAAAAAGTTCTGATCGCGTTGAAAGGATTTAAAGTTCTAACAAAAAAGTTGGAAGAATCTTAAAACATCTTATATGTGAGCAAATAATAATAAATACCAAATAAATATATATTTTAAAGAACTTCCATAGAAATTTCTTGATTATACATGACATATAATCTACAAAAATATTTTTTTTACTTAAAAGAAATTCGGAAGTTATTGAGTTTTTAAGAAAACATTGAAATTTACACTTTTTGCAATTTTCATTCAGAGAATAGATAAATTCGCTTCATTTTATACAGAATTTTGAGAGCAGCCAACCATTAAATGAGAACATTTTGAGGTGTGCGAAAACTTTTGCCCCCCCCCCCCTTCTGTATGATTTTTTAAAATAATTACATTCCTATTTGAAAAATGTAATAATTTAAACAGATTGATTTAGAATCAACCAAAGGAATGAAAATATCATGACGCACTCTGAAATTTGAATATTTTCTAAGTTTATTAAGAATAATTTCGCCCAGCGTCCTCATAACCTTTCGCTCACGCGCAGAGTAAAATGCTTTTATGAGGGTGTGAGTTTACATGCAAGTGTATCACCTACGCATGAGCTGACGATGCGGGGCTCGGCGTGGAATGAGATGATGCCAGCTTGCATTTCCAGGAACTGTGTTGCATTGAATCCTTTCGCACGTACGCACCGGAGAAGTCAAGGTGCAGTATGTGTATGTGTGAGTGCACGCAAAACACGCTTCGTCGACTTCTACAGTATACCAGTGCTATTTTATTCGATTCCTCATGCCGAGGCCACCGGACCTCGGGTTAATGCTGCGGTAAACTCTGCGGTATCCAGAGATGAACGATTAATTTTCCTTGAACCTCTGTAACAGCCGATCCAGCTTTCTTAATCTGAATTAAATACCTCGTATTAAAACGGATCTGCGAAAGCACTGCGGAACCTACTTTTCAGAACACAAGATGAGATAACTCATAAAATGTTGCAATTGAATTGTACTTTTTAAATTTAAGTTGTAGTAGTGAATTAAAATTATAATCAATAATAAAGGAGAAAAAATTATACAGGATGGCTGTAGGTCAGGGAAAAACAGGAACAAGCAGAAGATTCTACGTTAAAAATGTTTCAAGATGAAGATTCTGGTCTTTGCATATTAATGGTCAGGAAAAATTAGAAATTTGTCAGGAAAAATAAAAGGAATTTCTTTAATGAAGTTTTTATGGGCTTTACAACTTTATACTACTTTAGAAGGTCTAAAATATAACCACATCAATTTTTTCAATGAAGTTTTAACGCCGCCCTGATTTATTATTTATCTATTTATTATTATTTATTATTATCATCACTAATCTATTTGTCTTATATTTTTATCTATTTCGTTACAATTGCTTCCTCCTAAAGTATATTTTCAATTGAAAATTTTGTTTTGTATTTTGTTCAAAATATAAAAATTTTCTTAAATATTTATCTTTTTTTTTTAAATTCAACAGTTTTGTTGACAATTCGCCATTTTCTGTTTAAAATGCTAAGCTTTTGGCAGAAATTTAACTTTTTGTTGGAAAGTTGCATTTTGGTGTTGAAAATTGTACTATAATTGTTCTTGATTTGAAATTAAAATATTTTTTTGAAAATTTATTTAATTTTTAAAAAATGCTTCTATTTTGATGAATATTCGGTTTTTAGAAATAATATGTTGTTAGAGGTTTACCTTTATGGTTTAAAGCTTACCTATATTTCTCACTTTTTTTAAAATTGTAAATTCAACTACTGGATTCAAATTAATATTTGCAACTGGAAATGTAACTTTTCATTTATGGTTAAAAGTTGATCTGTTTTAGTGAAAAATTTATCTTTTTTAGCAGAAAACTAATCTTTTTGGATGTAATTTCTTCTCTTTTTGGTTAAAAGTGGATTTTTTTGGTTGCACATGAACGTTATTGATTTTTAATTTATTGAAAATTAACCTGTTTTATAAAAAATTCGTCTTTTTTCCTTGAATATTTATATCAAAGCCTGCACTCACCATAACTTTATGTGCTAACAGCTCCCTGTATGAGACTATTCCGTTATTGGATATACACAGCGCATAGTCTCATACAAGCCGCTGTCACTAGATATACTCATACTGAATGAAGAGTGCAATATATTTTGTTGAAAATGCAACTGGTTTGGTTGAATATTGTTCTATTTGGTTCTAAATTGGTCCTTTTAAATTGAAAATTTAACAATGTTCTACAAAATTCATATATTTGGTAGGATATGCAACCTTTTTGACCTAAGTTTAATCTCCTTTGTATGGAAATTCGACCATTTAGATAAAAATTCAACTCTTTTGTTAAAAATTTAGTTATTCTGTCGAAAATTGAACTATTTTGTTTGAAAAAAGTCATACTTTTTGTCGAAAAATCATCTGGTTTGTTGAAAATTCATCTTTGGTGGTAGAAAAGTAATTTGTTTTGTTTGAAATAAATAATTAAATTGTAAATTTTTGGATGTGAATTGTAAATTGTTTTATCCCGTTTATAAAAGATTTTATATCAAGAATGTTTTTAGGATTAATATGCTGGTCTTTGAATATTAGTGATAAGAGAAATAAAAAATTATTCAGGGAAAAATCAGGAAAAAGAACATTTTTTAACTAAGAATAAGAATCAGTTATAATAAGTGTTAATAAATTTGAAGGGAATTTTTTTAGATTTTTTAATACTTTCAGCTCGTTTTTCTGCTTTTTTTAACGAGTGGTGAGCGTTCAAAGTGAGGGTCGCGTACTTTTGACGCCAACTTTAGTAAATGAGAATATGCAAAACGTGACGCAAAATTTAAACTGCATCAATCGCCCATACCTAATCTAAATTTTGATCAATGCTATTCGAATTTTGCATCCATTTTGTGCAGTGCCACCTTAACTAACCGGAATTTTTGTTATAAAGAATGGAAAATATTGTAAAAAGCACATTACGAAACATGTCAATTCGACAAAATAGAAATTAGGTTTGATTAACATCAGAGCAAATTGAAACGATACCAACTGGCAATTTAGAAAATTAAATATTATGGAACTACCCTATTCCCCATAATTTTTACTAGTTTCAATACTTTGTGGTCGTCAGGCATTGGCTCACATGTGACGCTGCCAAAAGTATGACTGTGACCGTGTGAGTCAATAACAAATCGAAGCGTTCTCTCAATTGACTTGCTACGTACCGAGGGCACTTCCTTAAGAAAGACCATTCAGAAGCTAGTATACAAATTTCACGTAAGAAATCTTTAAAAACTTTTTTTTTCTTACAAGAGTTCTTAAAAAAAATTGTAATACTTAAGAACTATGGATAGGCATTTCAGTTTTAAAATATATTTCAAATATAATATTGGTTTCAGCCATAGAAAAGTTTAATTTTAAAATTGTAACTAGGAAAGTTGTACCGCATGTTTTTCCTGAAACAAATAAGTTATTATTTATTAAAATTTATCCAGTTTTCAAATTGTGATAAAAATTAATATTTTTTAATGCAGTCTTGAATTACATTGTTAAAATACATTTTTTGAAAGATAAAATTTTTATCTAGAAAAATGTTGTTTTTTAAAAATTACTTTGTCAGTAATATTGTTTTGATTATAAAAATGATATAAAACGTATGTTTTTTAGAGACCTGATTTTTTGCACGATAAGTGCCTTAATAATAACTAAACAAAAATTGATCGTCAAAATATTTTCGAATATTTAACCTTTCATATAAATGTTACTGATGTCTCTCCTTTTTCAATGCAATCAATTATTTTCCATTTTTCTTCCAAAAGAAGTTTTTTTCGGTCAAGACTTACTAGCTATTTATGTATGAATTAGTAAGTACTTTAAATTAAAGGAAAAATCAAGTATTAACCTCTTAAGTACGTTCCATTCAATGCAATTTGTTTTAAAATTATGTTTACGAGCGAGCATTTTGTTTGATGTGTGGTCATGCATATGTCGACAGAGGGAGCAAAGCAAGTAGGGGAAGTCGCGATGTCTTTTATGTGCGATAAGTAGGAAAGTACTGTAATTTTACTTCGAAATAATAAAAATTATTACGACTCGTTATTCGGAAAAATAAAAACGAGAGAAAATGATAATTCAAAATAATATATTCGTCAAATTGTCAATTTGGAGGGAAAAAATATAACAAATTATTTTCGATTCATATGCATTTCGCTAAAATAAACGTTAAGGAGAATTAAATTTGTTGAATATATATACGCCACATTACGTATCAAGTGTCAAAGTATAGTTCATTTAAGTGATTTAACGGATGATTAAACACCAAATGGAAGCATATACGTCGTCTGCCTTTCAACGTCTGTCAATTTAAATTACAGAGTTTGTGTGGCTATATTTGCCGAATAGGTGAATATCGAATCTCCAAATGTAAAAGCATTATCTCTCCATATCCTTCTGCATATGGAAATGGTGATACTATTGACTTGTTAATGCTTCTATTTTATGAAAAATATTTTCCGGCAAACAACCATTCTTACAAGTAATATAAATTAAAAAATTTACAATTTTATAACTGGACATTTAAAAAAAATTTAATATTTTAATTTAAATATCACAATTGAGACTGGATACTCCCAAGCAGTTTTCCCGATGGCATGGAACTTGAGAGGTAAATACTTTCCTTTGAGGGGACCTACAGTTTAAGATGTGTTCCCAAGACCCAAAGTCCTGGTAGAAGTACATAGGTAAATTTCCATTGGTACCGGCTTAGGGATCGAACCCCAGTCCTCCTGTTTGGATGCCTGACGTGCTACGCCTGACTTGGATTATGGAAATATTTTATCGACCGTATTCCTACATATAATTTCGTATTATACCTCGAATGTTATTTTCAATTATCCTAAATTAATATTATATATCTACATGTTTTTTTTATTATTGAAGATAATTTTAATTTCAATTGTTACTAGTCTTGTACTTATCTGGATAAAATTCATTGTCTTTAACTTTTGCAGAATAGTGCAGAATAATCTGCAACAATTGAATTCTACGAAGAAAAACGAAGCGTTCGCGAAAAGTGAGATGATAAAAGTCGAGATGGTACCCTCTTTTGCTGTTTGCAGATGAACTTTTTTGCTTTTTGTTTTTTTGTCGCATTTATATTTTTTTCAGATCTTCTTTTGAACAAGTGAATCCTGTGAAAACGTTTTGCCGAAATCACAATGTGATCGGGGTGCAGTAGCGCAAGTGCTCTCGTAATTCAACTTCGGCAAAGTCGAATGAAACGCAACAACAGGCTGGTACGGTGAATCGAGAAACTCAGTGAAAAGTTTCGAGCAGTGAGGGAAAAATCAAGGTGAAGCGAAAGTTACTTCCGACTTTGTGCGCCGATTTATTTTTCACTTAGGACAAAGTGATGCTCAATGCGCGGGCTTTAAAGAAGGTCAGGAAGTACTTACAATTAAGAAGAGATTATAAGGAGTTTCATTCAACTTCCGTTTCTCTGAAAGTATTAATTTTTTATGTCCACTTTAATTTAGCCTCAATTAAATTTTTTTATCTTTCTACATCAGTAACTATTAGGTTCTTTAATGAGTTACATATTATGGTCAATTCCAGATATTACTGAAGGTTATTCAACGTTTAGAAACACAATTATTTCCTTTAGTTAGAATGAAAAACATCGTTTTTAAGTTAAATTTTTTAATACATTTTTTTTTCTATTTGCCCTATGAGGCATTGATGCTGTAACTTTATCACACAGAAGCTTGGAGAATATTGTAGGTACAATTAGATTTATTTGCATGGGTTTTAGGGTCCAGTAATAAAAAAACTGTGTTTTTTAATACTAGATGTCCAATATAATTCCCCATCATGTATACAATTACTTTTGTTCAATTCTCGCTTGTACACACTGAAAAAATGGTTAGCTGGGTCAACCATTTACTTAGTTGCTGGTGCTAACTGAATAGTCACTACAACTAATGGAATTGTTGTACGGACCATTGAAATCGCAGTATCATATCTTACTTACTAAAGAATTTGCTCAATAAGAAAAGAGTTATTGACGGTCACTTCCGTAAGCATTCCTCAAATCATCAAAAATTGCTGAATGTCCTTCGATGAATGGACAGGTGCGTTGTCGTAGTGAAGGACCTAGTCACCACTTTTCTAATAATGAGGCCGTTTCCTCCTTATTCCGTCACGTACTTGCTTTTTCTTGGTAATACTCTTTGTAAACCATCTGAGCTTTTAGAGCTTATTCATAGTCTGCAGTAATTTCCTGGTCCTTCGTGGTTCCTAAAACAATCTTCAATTTGAGTGTCACTTACAGAGTCATCACCATACACTTTCTGAATCATAACGATGGTTTCCAAACAAGAATGACTAAGTTTTTGGCAATATTTAATGCATACTGTTTGTTCGGTGCGTTCCTTCATTCTAAAATTCTTGGCATATATGATTACACGTTTAGGAAAATTTGTTTTTATCCAACTAAAAATCTGAATATCTGTGTCACTTACTAGGTAGGTACATAGAGGTTAACCTAAATAGTAAATATTTTTATTTCACAATAACATAACTAGGTACAAAGTCAATTTGAAAAAAAAAAATTTCTTGAAAATCTCATTATCTAAAATGGTCGAATTTTTGGTTACACCCAGTTATACTTAACCCGAGGATGTTAGCAATAGCAGAAAAGTTCTTGTTTTAAAAGAGTTTTCATACAATTACGAGTGATGTAAAACAATAAAAACATTAATATAGTCACCAGATTTCCACCGGCCAAATTCGGGATATGGCCCGTGGTTGTATGGATGTAGAGGGGGTCGTACGGCCGTGAATTCCAATATTTACCAAATAATTTTTCTTGACTCTTCCCATAGCAAGGATACAGTAACCACGTCTAGGGAAACAGTATTTGTCAAGATTCCGGGTCACTTCTTTCAACGTATTTAATTCCGGGACACGTTCCTGAAATCCAGGACTGCACCGCAACTCGTGTGAAAAAAAAACTTCTGGTGCTAGCCCGGCCCAGGCTGGACCATATGGTTTCCAGTCTTGACCCTGATCAAGTGTCTGGTCAGCCACTAGTTAATGGCTGATAAGCCACTAGTCGAGGGCTGGTCAGTCGCTGACTAGATTCCCTTTATTTTTTCAAAGACTTGATGGAATTTGGATTATTTTGTTTTGAATAGCTGATCAGTGCCAGTTTAGGGCTAGACATATCTTTCAGCCCGAACTTAGAAGTTTTTCTTCTTGACTAACTGGTTGACGCTAAACCTGGGTCAGACTAGAATATGAATTTTTTATTTTCTATCATTTTAGACATCCTGTAAAAAAGGGCGGTCTATATAAAGTCAGACGCGGGTAAATGTAGCAATAGACCTGAGCCAGAAATTACAGCAGACTGCCAAAAGGACGGATAGTCACTATAAATATTACAGATCGTGTGAAATGTTGAAACTCAGATGGCTTATCATCCTATCATATATAAAAAAGTATTAAGTATCCTTTCTTCTCATAAATCAAAAGCATTGGTCTTAGGTGTCTTGCACTTTTCTTAGGAAGTGTGTCAAAAGTTTCGCCGTCACAACGCGTATCCTACGTCCCGGTTCATCCAAGAGGTGTCAACTTACAGCTTGCGACGATCTCCTCTCGCGAACTTGTGCTCCATGTACTTATACATAGTGATGGTGTTGTGACTTTGGTCTTTCCATGACTTGTGTATGTATTTCTCTCCTCCCGCGATCCTCGTGTGAAGTTTCTTGAAAGTCGCATTACATTATGGCTCGTTGTATATATGTTTGAGCATGCGGCTCAAACGAACAACTTGGTGCTGTACGTGCGAGTAAAAGGGAGATGACCGATGTACCTACATTGCAATGCACGATTTGAATAGATGCGCGAGAAAAGGTCACCCTTTGATATTATGCTAGCCTGCGTGTATGCGGATATAATGTATTTTAGCACACATAGTACGGTAGTACCTTCAAACTTTTGGTGCAATTGGCGCCTCATCGTCTACAGGAAAAAACGAGGCGAATGAGCCATTAATAATTCCGCAAGTGGCACTGCGCTTGTATACGCTTGAGAGAATCCAAAGTGGAAAACCCGGAAATCACGACCTACGAACGCTGATGTAGCGATTCGAACGTCTACAAAATCGTTCCTTTTGATTCATATCGCATCTTAATTTCTTCTTGCATTACCCACTTTGCACTCAAAAATTGCTGTTCTGGTCTATAAGCCGAAGGGCAACAAGATTTCATAAAATGCTCTACTTCCCTTCACTTTTGTTTGAAAGTAAGACCAGTTACATTTTGGGGATATACAAAGACCTCTCGGTGTTTGTACTTTCTACATTTATACATGAACCGTAAGAATAAAGGTCAAACCATTGGCAACTTTAATTTGGAGATTATGATTTCTTTTTTTTTAAACCTCATTTGGCTTTGAGGAATACATTTTTATCACGTGTCTTGCACTTCTCCCTCAATTAAATCGTCTAAACTGTTAACTTTTCTCTATTATGTTGAACCCTGTTATATCAGATGTAGACTGACGACGAAATGTTTTGGGTACATTTTCTTTGACAGTTTAAAAATTATTATTTTCTTTGAAGACAAATATTTGGCAGAAACTGAATTCGCGACTTTTTAAGTAGCATGATTTGAAAGTTCAGGAAATTTCGCGTTAAAGCCGCTTACGTTGAAGCTATTTTAATCAACAGTTCAAAAAATATTTTTCATGAATACCAAAAGTTTTGTAGCAGAATGAAGATTTTTAAAACTTGAGTTCTACTCTTTGCAAAATCTAGAAAAGTGTCCCTAAGAAGTTGGAAAAATCATGAAATCCAACATAAATCATGTAGTACTGAAATATAAATGAGTTTAATTAAATATGATGTAATTTCTTGGTATTAATACGAAAAAATGTACTTGCGAACTCGCAGATAGAATAAAGGCATTGCAAAATTTTTCAAAGTTTAAATCGCATCATGGGAACTTAAACTACCCCAAAATGATTCTAACTATTATTAATATTAGTTTACGCAAAAATAATAAATGTTTTGCATGAATTACAACTGGTAGTACCAGACGCCGTGACAAAAAAGATTTAACCAATTGGAAAAAATACTACCTTTAAACGCGAAAAACTAGCCTTGATAGTGATTGAAATATCAAATTTAATATCAAAATTATCAAATATCAAATATGATAAATATCAAAATATCAAAATATGAAAATATCTTGGTACGATATTGAAAAGTCGAACATATAATATTTTGAAATTTAACTTCCACATACATATAAAGTTTAGTTTTGCGCGAATAGAAGAAGCATTTTTGTTCTTGTTTGATCAAGTTTTTTTTCTTAAACGAAAAATAACTTTAAAGAATAGTGTTAATCATTTTCGGGAGCTTTGAGTCCTAAGACCACAGTTTAAACTTTCTTCAAATCAAACAAAAATAACTATTCTTTTTTTCAAGAAATGGAACAAGCTCAATAGATGTATCATCAAATAAAAAAAATATTGGGCTTTTAGGACACCCTTTAGTGAAAGCATTAAATTCAGCAAAAAATTTCAAAAATTAACATTCTGAAGATGTTTGAAATTTATGTTTTGTGGAACCCATTTCTTTCTGTAAGCCATCTAGTAGCTGCACGGTTAAAAGATATATTAGTTTGGAAATTATTTCTCGTGTTTATCTGACATTTGGCTCTAATGGTATTCCAATTAAAGGAAAACAAGTTTTTAAAATTAAAGGAAATAAGTTATCTATGCGGTAATTCAAGCAGGGAAAGCTAAACATAAAGAGTTCCTATCTTTGTTATTGAAATTGGTTTTCGGTTAAATTGGCCGAATTTGATGTATCTTGGAGAACTACAAAATATATGAAATTCAGCCAATTTAACCGAACCTCAATTACTGTAAGGAGCGTGCAAGATGCTTTTTAGATCAGATTGAGTTTTCTTAAAAAATCTTACGATCTCGCTTTCTTGCTGTGATTTCAGTGAAAAATTTAAGGTTTTGTCATTTCATACTTGAAGATTTGTTATTGAAATATTTCGCATTACATTGCATTTTTTAACGAACTCAAATCTCATTATTGAAATATACTAAAAATTCTATTTTTGTAGTTCTAAGTCATTGTAGTATTTCAACAAGTATTTCACAAGTCGAGTACTGGAAACACTATTATAAATTTTTTTTAAATTACTAGTTATACTACAAATATATTCTTTTTTCTGTTTATTAGTTTTGTTTTGCTTATGAAGTTAATAAAATATTGATTTGATCTGATTTCCTTGACTATTTGATCCACTCGCAGAAAATTTTTGGTCTTTTTTGATTCTTGGAGATTAAATCTACACTCAAAAAAATATTCTTCGATTGAAACAAAATTTCTTTAAATTTAAAAAAACTACGCATTGGTTCTCATTAAAAAAAGTTTCTTCGATTTAAAGGGATAAAGAAGAAGCATCTAAGGAATCGAATTATAAACTTTTAATCAATGATTTCGATCATCGCTTCTATTAAGCGATTAACCTCCCGTCACAGGATTGAACATCACGATTCCATGGAGGTGCACTTTAATACTCTCTAACCCGTTTAAAAACAATTAAGTAATGCTTCACAGATGTCACCTATCTATTACAAAGTGTAGTGAAATTACATGTTATGAACAAACCCATGCAAAATTTTAACATTGTAGGATTCTAACATCGTGCAAAAGCATTTCACGTTATGACCAACATTAGTTCTTCCACGCGTTGTTATAAAGTGTATTTACTATGCACAAATACGAATCGATTAAAGATAGAGTAAAAATTTGATGGGTGCCTTAACATTCAATAAAGCGTCGACAAAATATTATAAAATTTTATTATTCATTTATTCTGTCCATATAGAAGCTCCTATTTTTACACTGGCTTTTCGGGGACATCTTACAAAATTTTCTTCAACGTGAATTTGTTCCCCTTGATTTTCAGGATATAGGAAGCTTAAGATTTTGGATAATCACTTGGCTGATACAGACAAAAATATTAATATTGAAGTATAGGTGTATCGTTAGTATTTCATTAGCAATCTGCGAATAGATTGTATAAGAATAAACATTTTGTTGAGGAAAACAAAGCGATTGACAGAAGGTCTGAAATAGTTCGTTGGAGAATAGTGGCCAGAGGGCCACTGCACAAGAAAAATCGCAATAACTAAGAAAATACTTAATGTTATTAACTAAAAATTATGGATCGCATAATCCAAGTTCATCTATTTATCAGAAGAAAAATCAGTTTAAAAGTTTACATGTCTTTGAAAAGATTTCATGAAATGGTCTGTCACAATTTAAAGAAATAGAAATCTTATTCTTTGAAGAAAAATCTCGCAGAACTTTTAAAAATTGTAATTTCTTTTAAACAGATAAAAAATATAAACTAATACTTCGTATTTTGAAAAATTCATATAAAAAAGGTAATTATTTATTATGGTATAAAATATCGTTCATTTAAAACTATATATATGGGCTATAAAAAAGTAATCCATGACAAATTTGTTGATCTTTTTTAAGTGTACAATTTTTGGCGATTTATCTCTTTTCGCATCTTGCTTTGTTTTACCAAAAAATCTAATTATTGCTTTTTTATTAATTTTTGTGCGATCTAAATTTGTAATTTGAATTTTTAAACAACATTTAAAAGGTAGTTTACCCAATCTTGTAGGGTTTTGAAAAAGTAACTCTTTCTTTTTAAAAATTTTGAAAATGCTCTAACTTTTTGAATTTTCATAAAAAGTGGCTGATTACATATTCGCTCCTTCCTTTTGGTACCTCAAACTGTGTGCCAAAGGAAAACTCAATCCAATTAGTCTTTTGAAAGTTATCCGGTATATACACGACTAAGACAACAACAAAGACGAAGACAGACAGACTCTGACGCAAAAACTTTTTTCGGACTTAAGAAGCCTTAAAACGTCGACATTTGGTGAAATTCGCGAAACTCAGTTTTCACATAAACTTAATACCTTCATCATTAATGACTCGGAAAATGTTTAATAACCGGGCAATGACCAGAAAAATTTTTTTTTGAAAGCCTGAAATATTCTATTATTATATTTTTAATTTAACTGCTAATGTTTGACAATGATTATTTATTAAAAGCTCTGATAATTTAAATTTTATCAACCAAACTAAATATTAAAAATGGCAGGACTATTTCACTAATAAATATTTTAAAATTTATTAATTTTATATGGTAAGCCTTAAGTCAGTTTTATATTTGTTAATTAAAGATGCAAATATTCGAACGCTTTTTTTAATTTAACCTGCAAAAGTGCCCGGCTTTTCAAATCATCGAAATGGTAGAATATCAACTAAAAGGACATGATATTTGCACAATTTTCAGTTTAAAGGATTTAGCAATTTTGAACTTAATGCCTCCAGAATAAATGGAAAACAATAGAAAATTAGTAAAATAATGTTTAAAATTCAAGCCTCAAAAATGAGAATATTTTAGTGCTAGGCATTGAAAATGGATTTTTTTTTATTTGATAATGATAGAAAACATTGAAAATTCCAAACCCATCTTTAAAAAAAAAACAATTTCGAATTTGAATGTTTATAACTGTACAATTCCAAAATTTTGGAATCGCAGAGATCTTGTTCTGCATTTCTTTTTTTAATTTTAAATTTAATATCTTAAAATTTGTGGATTTTTAATTAAAGATCTAAAAAAATCATTTAAAATTAAAAACATTTAAAATAATTTAACTATCTGAAACTGATGCCTCATTGATTAAGTAATTTCTTTATTTTCAAATGATTACAAATTTCGGATTGTGAATTTTCATGTTGAAAAGCGAAATTTCATCTTTTCCCTTTCATAAATTTTAATTTTATAATGCAAATGGAAATGGCTTTTTGAAAGGTGTAAATTAAAAAATTGAAAATGGATAATTTTAAATTAATCAAATTTGCGTATAATAATTGACATTGGGTTAAGTACAAAACACTTTTAAGATAACAATTCTTAGGAATTTACCGTTTTTTCTGTTTTAATGAGTTCCAATTCGTTTAATTTTTAAGGTTCCGCAGTGGACATTTTTTAATTTTCAATGTTTTTCATTCAAAATCACTTTATTCTTAACTATTTTAAAAATAATTTGATTTTAAAGTTTTACAGTGGCACATTTTTTTGTATACTTAAAAAGACGGCGAATTTTATTTTTTGATCTTAGAAAAATTCGTCTCATCAATTTTGATAATAAACTATAATAGTTTTATTGAATAAAGATTCTAGAATTTCATAAACATTGACTTTGAAACAATTTTAGTTTTTAATTTAAAATAGTCAAATTTCAATCGGTTTCAAATGAAAAATATTCAAATTTAAAACTTCTTAATTTTTATGACCTTTAATTAAAAAGATTATAATTCCAATTCTTTTAATTTTTAAATTATCTAGCTTTCCAAATTCTTATATAAAATTTTATAATTTTGAAATTTCTGAAATTTTTATATTCTCGAAATCTTATTCTGAATTTATTAAATTTAGAGATTCTTCAATTAAAGATATTATTTTTCAATTTTGAACTCTTTGCATTAGAAAGGCTATTATATCAACTCCTTTCTCATGAAATCGTCTCATTTTGAAAATTTTAGCCTACATTGTTTCAATATTGAGAACTTATTATATTTTTATTCTTTTTAATCTTAATATGATTATTCTTATGATTTAAATTTTTTATTTCAAACTATTTTAATTACAAATTATACAATTTTTACTTCTCTAATTTAGAAATTACGAAAGTTCATTTCCATTCGATTTAGTACTGCCAAATTACCCGAAGAAAGCCATTTTCTGAATCAAATTAGATGCACTGAGATTTTTGTTTTAGAATGTTTTGATAGACGTCCTTTCCAAGCCCTAAAAACATTTAAGCTGATTTTTGAATGAATTGTTTGCTTGGATTGTTATTTTTGATTGAGAGGTAGTAGATAAAAAGTTTAGAGGACTTTGTTTTTGAAGTATAAAAAAAGCTTTAAGATGATAACCTAGCAAATATCCTACGACAAAGTGATTACGAATTTTCATTGTTGCAAAAAAATCGCAATCGGGCTTTTTTATCATATTTTTAAGATGGGTAGTTTGAAGTATAAAAGTAAAAAACATTTATATATTATTTTATAATACAAACATGACAGAGAGGTAAAGAAGACATTTTTCCTAAAACATTTATATTTTGTTTTGTTTTGTTCAGTTTCCCTGAAATATCTAGCAGATTTTGCATTTTAGGAAAAGTAGGTCTAAGATTTCAAAAAAAATTTCACATTGTTTTTAACAAAGCGTTATGAGCAAAAATCTGTCAAAAACTTACAGTTGCCAGCAAATTTTGTGAAATTAAAAAAAAATGGTTTAGAACATTTTTTTTTGTAACGAATATATTGCATGTTGGATTTGGGAAAAATAATAATTAGAAGTCACCTTCCTGAATGTTTATACACATTCTTACAGATTTTTCTGGCATCTGTAGGTATGGAAAGAAAATTATTGTTAGCAGCGTTTTATTATAAGCAATGTGAACAATTTTCTTGGTATTTTAAACATACTTTTACCTGAAGATGCACAATCTGTAAGGTATTTCAGAGGAATTGAACGCAATATATCTTTTTTACAAAATATGAATGTTAAAAAGAAATAAAGTGCCTTCCCACCCCTCCGCCATTTTTGGATTCTAATATCCACAATAAATGTTTTTCATTATCTTGAACTAGTCCAATTTGAGAATCCAATAGCAAATACCCAATTGCATTTATTTTTCGCAAAAATGAAAGTAAGAATCCAAGTAAACGTGTTGAGAAAATTATGGCATATTATAATTTTTGGTTAAAAATAAACAATTGATTCATAAATAAACCTCGAACTTTTCAGAGCTTCAAAACGACGTCCATCCAAACATTTTAAGATAAAAGTCCCTGCATATGTTATTATTATTATTATTGTTTCAAAAATGTTAAAAGCTCCTAATATTTTTAAATTTATTTTTATAATTCATTGTTGAATTGTTACTATTTTTCATATTATGAAATAAAAATGTAAGGACGGGAAGACTTGTGCTTTAATAAAGTAGCAATAATCCCAACTGGTTGTCGTCCGCTTTTTCACCTGTCATTTATCTAGGGTGTATCGAAAGGGCATCGCACCGCTTCCACCCTTTTCTACTGCAAAGAGCCATCTTTGTGGCTTCGAAGTAGCGATCGGTTCCAATTGCCTGTTTGGTATATACGGACGGTCAGACGTATCGACAGGTTCCGTGACAATTTATCGGGTGGCTGTTTATATCCGTTCGATCGAGACGCGCAGTTCGTACGGAAGATGGCCTCTTGTATATAAGTACATAACTTGACATTAAAGGTGGCGATATAAATCTGATCTTTAGCACCTTCTGTCCAGTTTTTCCATTTAGTGAAAGGAAATTTCAAGAAAAAATATGACTATTTACTTCTATCAAGTTTAGCGATAACGAATCGCCGGTAAGTACAAAAAAAGCTACCAAGAATCCTTATCTGAAACGATCATGTGTTTTGGACCATTCACGGATTGTCGGCTCAATTCTCAATAGATTTTAATGAAACTTGGAAGCTGACTGACCAAACAGTAGAAAGTAAGTCTAGGTGTGATATTATGTTAATTTCTTAGAAACTGTGAAAGTAAAATAACAACAGAAACCTGTAAAAAAAACAATTTTCGATAGGTGCTCACTTTTACATTCGAATCCATCAAACCGATTCCTATCAAATTTCAATTTTACGTATTTAGTGTAAAATTTAAAACTAAGAGATTCAATGGATGGTAAGAGTGTTAAAAAAGCCCAAAATTATTGGCGCAAATAAATCTTTTTTAGCCAGTAAAGTAATAACTAATCGAAAGAAAGTTGTTATTGGTTAGAAGAATTACGTTATTTGTGCTTAAAAATTAGATAGATGATATTTCTTTCAAATAAATTAAAGTCCATTAGCAGCAGTACACGCGCACCTCGATTTAGTTATCTCGAATGTACTAATTCCGAGAAGCGTTGTCGCGGCGGTATCGGGTTGAAAGTGAAACCCATCGGGGTCGAGATAGGATGTTTAGTCAAGCGTGAAACTCTAGGAGGATGGGATGAAGGGTCAGTGCGTGGGTACTAATGTCCATATATTGCGTAATATTAGGAAATGGTTCAAACGCTCCAGAATTTTTACTTTTGGAGGACCTGGTAATCCAATAGAATTTTAACTAAATATTTCTTGGTAAAAAAGAATTGGATTTTTTAATATAAGGAAAAATTATTGCGATTTTAAGATTTGATTCCTTGTTGGGAATGAGCATGTAAGTAAAATTGATAAATTATCAGTTGATTTAAAAAAAAGAGAATTATTTAAAAAACAGCGTAATTACAAAAATAGCACTACTATTTACAATTTTTGAATATTTAAAATATTTTCACGGGTTAAGGAAAAATGCTTAAAATAGCACTATAAAAAGAATTATATTTTTAGAATGGTCCATTTCTTTTTCGTAAACTCAATCAATATTTCTCTGAATGTATATTTCACGATTTCAACGAAATTCAAATGTATTTATTTGAAATAAGTAGTTCCTTTGTTCGGGCAAATATTGGTTCGAATTAATTATAGCAGATTGCTTATTTAAACGAATATTTCTTTCAATTAAATGGTCTAGTATTTACTTTGAAACAGTATTTTTAAAATTTACCTATATAATTATTTAATTAAAGTAATCGTGTCAACTATTAGCATCGGATACATTGTTTTTTTCAATTTCAGTGAAATTTTGATCTGGAAAATATATTTCTATCTCAAAGAAAAAATTTATATAATGAAATATTTCTTAGGATATGAAAACATTTTCATGGAAACTAGAATCTGAGCTCCTAAGATATTATGTCTTTGCCTTAATAATTTTCACATTTACCACAAAAAAAATATTTCTTTTTAATAAAGAAATACCACCAAAGAATGATTTTTTTTGTTAAGGCATGCATTTTTTATGTGTTCACAATTTTTATTCAAATGGAGTAATCAAATCCTTCGCCAATGTGGTTTTGACTGTTTGAAGTTCGTGTTAAAAATAAAGCGTAATATTAGGAATGGCAGTGATAAGTTTGGATTATTAAAAAGAATAGAAATTTATGTTATAGAATGAAATCAGTAGCACTTAAATAATGTATAGAAATGAATTCATATCTATAAGTGAACCCCATTTTTTTAAAACACCAGGGACATTGGATTTTACGCTGCACGGGAAATTAAAGAAATAATAGTTTTTTACTTTAAATACAAATCATTTCCACAAAACTTTATGTTTCATAACGTAAAAATATCAACATTTTTTAAACAAAATCGTGATCAGTATACTCTTTCCTTTTATTTTTGGAAAGTTCAGTGTGATAATAAAAACTTATATGAAAATTAAAATTACGTTTTCAACCCAAAATTGAGAATTCAGAGTTTTTGTTTCACATAAGTCTCACTACATATTTTCCAAGTTTATTTATAAACTGCACCATTTTCATCAAAATCAAGAGGATCTTTGTCAAAAGTTATTATTAAAAGGAAACCCCACACTTTACATTAAACTATAGTTCAAAGCGTCCTGATTAAAAAATTGCAAGGGGTATCAGTCGAAAAAATAAAAAGTTCTCAAGATAGGTGCGTTTGAACGCGAAGAATATGACCACAAGCAAATCTAATATCCCGCTCGAAACTTGAAGATGAGGTGCAGATTTTTTAATAAAATGTGATCAACAAGACCATTTCAGCTGAAAAAGGCAACAGAATGCCGCTGCCCTGGTAATGATAGGCGATATCATAAAGTTGTTTTTGCAATGTAAATACTGTTTGAATTCTTGAAGGTAGAAGACAATGTAGTCAATGAATACAAGACTGTAGACCAGTCCAATTATCACAGGAGAATAAACTGCCCTGGCAATGTTGTTACGTGGTAAATAATGTCTATGGATTTTGTATTAAGAACTGAGTTGCAGACAGCAACTCAGTACGTCTTTATTACTTGAGAGTTAGAACAGAACTGAATATGCGCCAGGCCTGGACGCTACACTAAGGCCCTGTATTCTAGTAGTAGTAGTGTAAATAAGACATGAAAGTCAGGTTCTCGTAACAATGTGAAGATTTTCAAAATAATTTAGGCAAAATACATTCTATATTACCAAAGAGGAAATATATGCTATTTGTTCAGCCAATTAAGACAAGACTACAGACCAGTTTAACCAACAAACGCAAGACACCTTGGTAGTTCAGCCAGTTAAGACATGACTATAGATCAGTCTAACCAATTAGGGCAATCCATGTTATTAGTCTAGCCAGTTGAGGCAAACCTATAGATCTTTGTAATGAACAGAGACAAGAAATGTTATTAGTCCAGCCAGTTAATATAAGAACGTAGATCAGTCTAACCAACAGAAGAAAAACTTCTTATAAGTCCAGTCTTTTAAAACAGAACTAAAGATCAATCCAACCAACAAGGGCAAGACACTTTAGTAGTCCAGCTAGTTAGGACAATACTATAGATCAATCCAACCAACAAAGGCAAGACACTTTGGTAGTCCAGCTGGTTCGAGCTAGTCAAGACAGGACTATAGATCAGTTTAACCAACAAAAACAAGAAAAAGTTGAATTCATCTATAAACTTGTATTAATTAGCTGGACTACCAAAGCACCTTGCCTTAGTTGGTTGGATTGATCAATAGTTTTAACTGGCTGGACATATAAAATGCCTTGCCTCTGTTGATTAGATTGTTCTATATTCTAGTTTAAAATGACGAGACTAATCACATGTCCTGCATCTGATGATTAGGTAGATCTAGCGTATTATTTTAACAGGCTGGACTAATAACATTTCTGACCTTTGTTGGTTAAACTGACCTGTTCTCTTGTCCTAAGTGGCTGGACTACCAAAGTATCTTGAACTGATCTGTAGTCTTGTCTTAAATCTTTATTGTTTGGTCTGATAGTAGTCTTGTACTAATTGGCTGAACTAAGAAAACGTCTTGTCTCTGTCGGTTGAAGTGATCTATAATCTTGTCTCAATTACCTGGATTACTAATTATCTTTGATAGTTGAGAATGTATTTTGCTTTGATTATTTTGAAAAATCTTCACATTGCCGGGTAGTCCTATTACATATTATTACATTGCATTTAGTGGCTGGACTGGATTTTCCTTTGATAATTGGACTGATCTGCAGTATTCACACTGAAGGACAGCCTCATGATTTGGACTATAATTACAGGGAGAGCGATATTTTGTGGGCCTTATTAGCTCTACTGATCTTGTCAGTGTTTCCAATACCGCCAGTGATTGTGCCGATCAAATTTTATTGAAAAATCTGCACCTCATCTTCAGATTTCGAGCAGGAAATTAGATTGGCTTCTTTTTATACCCTTTACGTTTAACCACACCTATCTCGAAAGCTTTAAAATTTTTAAACTGGTGCCCATTAGGATTTTTTGATCAGGAGGCTTTAAACTATTATCACATAAAAATCAAAATCACTGGCAATTTGGAGATTTGCAACATAATCTAGACAAAATACATTCTAGAATACCAAGGATGTTTAGTAGTATAACTAATTAAGGCCAGATTATGAATCAATCTAAACGATAAAGGCAAGCCACTTTGGTAGTCCAGCCAGTTAAAGAAAGACTATAAATCCGTCTTATCACCATAGAGAAGACATGTTATTTGTTGACCCAATTAAGACAAAACTGCAGACCTGTTTAAACAACAAAGGCAAGACATGTTAGAAGTCTAGTCAGTAAAGAAAAGCCTGTTGGTCCGTCTAATCAACAAAGGCGAGAAACTTTGGTAGGCCCGCCAGTTAAGACAACATTATATTGAAATTCTGACAATTTTTCCGGGGCCCGATTATTGTGTAAAGTGTACGAGGTCCTTTAGTGAATTTCCCTGATTGTTTCGATTTTCTCAGTTTTACTATTCCTGATGTATTTTGAAAGTTTTGTGTGTGGGGGAGGAGAAGATATATAAAGGGCGAGTCATCGTGTTACTATGTTACGCATGTAGATTTAGAGTCACTCTTTTTGTGTAAACATGATTAGTTTAATCATAGGTTCTAATATTTTAATTAACTTTGTCAATTTTTAGTTTTCATGACATGGACCGCGGTAACAGATAAGTTTTGAATCAACGATAAAGTTAAAAAATATTTTCTGTGTAAAGATTGAAAAATATAGAATTAAAAAAAAATGAGTATAGAGGAAAGAGAGAAAAGGGGATTTTTGGGTTGGCGTGATTTTTGTTTCTGAGTTTTAGTTATGCTTGCTTTTCCAAGTTTGCTTATTTCTGGTGCTTGGAGCTTAAGTTATTTAATGTTTGAAGAAGTTAGTAATTAGAGTTAAATTTTGGAGGTTGAAGAGAAATTGGAAACCATGTTTTAAGTTCGTTATTTTCTGGTAAAAAATTAAAATTTCTTAACAATCCGTTACACGCCCTGTATTTAAAAGATACATAGTTGAGAGTTTTTCATGACGGGTTATTCTCAGTCGAGCTTTTTTTGTGCTAATTTCATTACCTACTGGGTAGTAATGCAATAGGTACCAAGTTCTAATATTAATTCCTAAGTTTTTTGTGCGCTTATACATTCATGTTCTTTGAGATTCCTATTTTAAAGGCCTGATTGGCTGTGTATTTGGTTTTACTAGTCTTAGTTGACCTAAGAGTATTTAGTTTTACTATTCTTAGTTTATTTTTTGACTGAGACACCAGTGCCATTTCAAGGACGAAGAAATGAAACTTATACCTGTATTACCAAAATTCAATATTTTTGTAAAGTTGTATAGATTTATTTACTTCGATTACACAGAGCAAAAATTAATTAATTTTTATATTTATCGCCTTCTTTATTTGGCTGTTTACCTTATCATCTGGGAAATGTAAAAAATTCAGTTTATTTATTTATATTTTCAATGAAACGATTATGTATCTCACAGATATACGCGTGTATCGGTGTTCCATCAGGGGGCGCGTGTAACGGAGTGAATTATCAAAGAGTATAAAATAAGTAAATTATAACATTTGTTTGAAAATCTATTTGCCAGTATGTAGTAAAAAACACTCAAATATTTACAAGCACTTTCTTTTCGTTTTTAATTTAAAAATACAAAGGAACCCTAAATGTTTCAGTTTCTTCTGAAGTAAATGACACTACGGGAGACAACTTACGGATAAATTACGAAAGTTTTAACTGCCATATACGTACAACATAGTGGAAGCTCTTCGTTCAAAGAAAACTAGCGTGACCTGTGACACGCACGCTATAAACAATCCTGAAGTAGTAAACGGATCTGCGCTATTTTATGCTCGTTGAGTTCAAAACTGACCTCAATGATCTATGCGTTTTTTTATCGATCGACCTCTGAATAGCTTCTCATGTTCTTTAAAATACATCCAGTTTACTAGCTGAAAACTCGTAACCTATGTAATATTTTCTTTAAGCTAGAATTACAGGGTCTGGAAAAATCTTAGACAGGGTGTCTAGAAACCAGGATTAACCACTAACACAAATTCGAGTCGAAAATCAGAATTTCAAGTTTTGCAAAATGTGATACTTTATTGTTTATTCAATTATATGAAAGCCCATTACGACTTATTTGACTAATATCTCGAAAATACCTCAATACTATCGTTGACGAGAGGTCCGGGTTTATAATTATTTGCAGGTGTCAATCTGTTCCTTTTTTTAAAGATAGATTGCAATCTTGAGGATGCTTAGTTTTCTTTTCTTTTGTTATGGTGCCCAAGTTAAAAAATTATATGTAAGCTATTGTGACGTTAACGATTAATATCGCGAAACTATTTTTGTCTGTAAACCCGTGTTTCTGATTGCATAGAATATAAATTATATTTTTTTTAATGAAAAGTTTAAAAACTTTAGGTTTATGAGAAAAGTAACGTTATCTAACTAATATATTTAATAATTCAATAATAATAATCCATGGAATAAATCTCTCCAGTACTTTGAAATCTAAAATTTAATGTTTCGCATTCGAGGATAATAACATAGAATCGAACTTGTCAAAGTTAAATGAAATACTTTTTTACCACTGCAATCTTTAAAAAAAGAATTGCATATGACTCTTTCATAAACACAATTACAATTTAAAACGGAAGTTTCAATATTTCAATTAACCTATAATGTTCATACACTGTATACAAATATGTTATGTACGTAAATAGTTTAAAGGTTGGAAATTAAATAATTTAGCATATCAGCGATGAAGCCTTCTCAATTTTTATAGTTGTATAAAAAATAAATAGTTTTGCCTCAAAAACTTTTCTAAAAAACACTTTTTTTACTAATAACTCAATAGAAAAATCGGAAAAAATATGGTAAGTTTCTTTTAAAACCTTAGGCAGTTCACACGAGATTTCACTTTTCTTAGGAATTTTCCTAAATTTTAGCAATGCATATATGATAATATCATGCAACATCCATGCAGTTTTTAACTCAATGTTGAGTCTGTGAAGTTAGATATTAGCTACTAAAAATAGCACCTTTTACATGGGTCCCATATAAAAACGAGTTATATTTATACACTTTTCATTGTAGCATCTAAATAGTACATACCATTCAGGTTAAAAACAAGAGATGTATAGAAAAAGATAAAACATAAATTTTACAAAAATTGCTATTTTTTCTTAACTTTAGCATCAGAGATGTAACAAAGAATAATATTTTTATTTGCGCGAGAAATATAGCACAAGAAAGTACTGAAGTATTGGCAACACTGGTTCCCTTGCCGATGATGCCGCTTGTAAAATCCACGTTCGTGAGTAGCAAGCACGGTCGTATATACAGGTCCCGAAACTCCTGTAGCGGGGGTAAACAAGGCTTACGAAACCACCACAGATTCAATAATTTGACGCAAGACGGCGTGGTGAAAGAGTTGTGCGCATGCGCTTGTCCGTGATGCACGCGGGAACGTCAAAAGCGTTTAAATACGTATTGTGTTGTTTCAATGGGGACTGTAAAATGTGGAATTAAAATATAATTTTTGAAAGTAGGCGAAATCAGTCTTACAGAAACAGTCTTTTCTACAGAAACAGTCTTACAGAAA
>JAAAKG020161883.1:0-29131 GCA_010014905.2 Druon quercuslanigerum
AATCGAATTTTCGTGAGTGACTGTGGCTAGGAATATAATTTAGAAGTTAGAAAAAGGTAATGTTGATGTGAAGACCGTATGCGTAACGTTTAAAACTTAAAAATAAAATTGTAAATGAGTACATTCATTTTTTGAAAACCGGTAGAAGTAGCAATACCATTTTTAATAGCATGATTTTTGTTCAGAGTGCGCATTTTTAAAACGAGTCAATAAGACTACATCTGTTTTAATATGAATGCATGTTTTAAATTGTGATAATATACATTACTGGAAATGACACACAATTTGAGGGACAAATTCAAGTGCGAAGCACGAGATACGTGATGAGAATGTGTTCGTTAAAGCCGAAGGAGTTTTAACAAAAGAAAATTCACTATCACCAAATTACTCTTGTCAATGGTTTGAACTTTAGTTCTAATAAATCTGTGGGAATATACAAAGACCGAGCGCGGAGCGCCAGGAAGCTATATTATCAAGCGCAAAGCGCAAGAACCAACAGTCGCGCGCCCTAGGTGCGCTCAAACTTGCGAGCGAAGCGAGCCGCGCCTGTTATGCTTATAATGTGCTAGTATTATATAATATTAGCATCTATGAAAACTCTCTAAAAATTCTTATAATTAGATAAACGATTAAGGAATATTTTTTTGCTCTTTTTGGTTATTTGATGACATATATTATATTTCCTAAAATATTACCCCTAACTCGCACACACCTACCCCTCGTGATCAAACACTTTTTGAAAGTAGCAAAACCATCTTGAACAATGTAATGATGATTTAGAGCTTCAAATTAATTACTTGGAACTTGTAAATTGACATCTTATTATAATTTTTCCCAAAAACTACCCTTCCACGTGAACATATGCAGCGGAGATCATATGTGTATGTAAAAATCAATTTAAATAATAAAATTCAGAAACCACTGTTAGTTGATACTTTCTTACTCTTTTTTTGCTCTATGATAAAATATATTAAGTTTCCCAAATAACTAACTCTTTCTCGTGTAACCTACCCCTCGTGATCAAAAACGTTCTAGAAGTGGGAAAACCACCTGGAACAATGTAAAGATTATTTAGAACTTTATTTTAATGGCTTGACAGTTGAAAAGTTTCCTCTCATTATAATTTCCCCCAAAAACTACCCTTCCTCGTGAACGTGCTAAGTGGAACATTTACATGTGTGAAAAAAGCATCAGTTAACAGTCGATACTTTATTTCTTTTTTTTCTCTCCGATCGCATATATTGCGTTTCCCAAAAACTACCCCTAAGTCGTACACACATACCTCTCGTGATCAAAAACGTTTTAAAAGTTAGAAAACCACCTATAAAAATGATAAGATGATTTAGAGCTCCAAATTAATTTGCTTAACTATAAAAAATTAAAATCTCATTATAATTTTTCCAAAAAATACGCTTCTGCGTGGACGTGTGCAGCGGAACATTTATATGTATGAAAAAAGCATTAAAAATAATAAAATGTAGAAAACACTATTAGTTGATAATTTTTTGCTTTTTTCTTGTTTGCCGATGACATGCAATACGTTTTCCAAAAACCACCCCTAAATCGCACACACCTACCCCTCACGTTCAAAAACAGTGGTTTCTGAATTTGATCATTTTGGGGGAAAATTATAATAAGATGTAAATTTTGCAAATTTAAAGTAATTAATTTGCAGCTCTAAATTATCTTTACATTGTTTGATGTAGTTTTCCCACTTTTAAAACGTGTTTGATGTCAAACGGTAGATGTGAACGCGTCAGGAGTAGTTTTTTGGGAACGTATTATATATCATCGGATAGCGAAAAAATAGCAAAAAAATATCAACTAACAGTGAATTCCGAATTTTATTATTTTTGATGCTTTTTACATACATATAAATCGTTCCTCTGCACACATTTACGTGGAAGGGTAGTTTTTGGGACAATTATAATGTGAGGGAAATTTTAAAGTATCAAGTAATTAAATTAAAGTTTAAGGGTAGGTTTTAGAGGAACTGATCATGAAAGGGAAAATTTCAAGTTCCAATCAGTTAATTTGGAGCTCTGAATCATCTTTATTTTATTCCAGATTGTTTTCCTACTTCCAAATCGTTTTTGATCAGGAGAGGTACGCAATATTGCAAAAAAATCAACCCTAATGGTTCATTCCATAGGCGCTAGCGCCGAGTGGGCATTCATGCTAACATCGGCACCCTTTTCTCGGAAGTTAAGAGCAAAAGAAAATTTTTTAGCCTAAAGTTGGCAAACATTTTAATTTTTATTTTAAATATCACATTGCGGCAATTCAAATTTGAGTCAAGACACATTGCAGAAAATCACGTTTACAGAAAGTCCGATTTGCGGCAAATCACATTTGCGGAAAGTGCCATTTACAAAAAGTCACATTTGCTGCAAGTAATAACTTCCGGAAAGTCAAATTTGCTTGAGGGAACATTTTCGACTAGTCGCATTGCCTCAAGCCACATTGCGAAAAATCATATTTGTGGAAAATTCCATTTTACGGAAGGACACATTTGCGAAGAGTCACATTTGCAAAATGTCACATTTGTGACAAGTCACACTGCCACAGGTCACATTTACAGCAAGTCACATTTGCGAATGGTCAAAATTGCGGCAAGAAACATTTGTGTCCATGCACATAGCGGTAAATAACATTTGTGAAGAGTCCCATTTGCGGAAAGTCACATTGCAGTGGGTTATATTTCTACCGCGCTAAAAAGAAAAGTAACAACTACATTATGGATGAGTGCCTTATCAACCTATCCGAAATTGGGATGGCAGGGTACTCATCAAAAACGTAGTAACGACTATTCTTTTTTGAGCGATGGATTTTCGGTAAGTCATATTGCGGCAGGTCACTATTACGGCAATTCACATTACCTAAAATCACATTTGCGGAAAGTTTCACTAGCCACAAATATTACTTGCCGTAATTTTGACTTGCCGAAAATGTGACTTGTTGCAAATGTGGCTTGCTGCAAATATGGCTTGTCGCAAATTTGATTTGCCACCATGTGACTTCCCGAAATATGATTTTTCGGTGGTTTGCATGATCAGGACCGCAAATTCCCAAAACTCAAAAATTTTGTTTTGCATGCTATTCACATAGGATTATAAGAAGAAATAATTTTTGCACTACAAATAATGTGTACTGAAACAAATCGTAAAAAAAGGAATTTGCGGTAAGTACTTGCAAAACACGATTTTCCATCTATGGTGTGTTTCGAGAATCTATGGCTAAGGGGCCATTCAGAAACTACCAGATTCCTTTTTTAAGAATTTATGACCCCCCCCCCGCGCTTGATACTTGTCCCATTGATTTTAACATGGAGACTGATACTTCGGCAGACCCCCCACTCTATCCGTTAAACATGCCACCTTTAAATATCATTTATTTCCAAAACAATATAATACGTATTTATTTTATTTTTATTCAGGAAAATTAGGGGGATAAAAAAATGATTGAAGAATTATATATTTCAATAAATTCAAGTTAAATGACATTTCCCGCTAAAAAACGAAAAATTAATTAGGATTATCTCGAAGAATTGGTTTCACTGATAATGCGACTTTTTGTTCTCGAGAATACGGCACCTTGATCTGAAATTGCTCAACGATGGTGCACATTTTCTTCAGAAAGATTAATGACCGGAAAGAATATGGGTCGCGCGAATTTACACTCGATAAAATTTTCATACCTTTTCCAACCATTTGTACGTGTATCTGGAAAAATGTTCAGATCGCATTCGCCTCAAAACCATCATGCTATAAATATATGTATTGGAAATATCCTTTCACCATTTTCCACTGTCTCTTTTTCTCGCATTATATCCTTACACTCTGTCATTTCTTTTTTTCTTTTTCTTCCGATAGTCGACACATCCATCCTCAAGTATCGAACATTGACGTTCGTGATGCTTCCGCGAAAATCAGGAATTCGAGAGAGCACTTTTCTCATTTTCTGTCTACTTTTCTCATTTTCTGCCGTACTTTTTACGCTGTATCATTAAACAAAGACGCATTCTTTTCATGCATTTTCTTTCGTATTATTTTCAAGTGAAACCGCCAATTGTAGTTCTTTTATCACAGAAAATAAACGAACGCCATGCGGGCGCGATTATTATTTTTTTCTCGCAAAATTTTTTAATTAAATTACACCAGAAACTTGTAAGCCCGTACAGCTCGGAGCTCTGTACGAACTTACAAACAGACGACGCAGGTATGCAGCAGGTATAAGAGGCGGCGCCGTACCTACATTTTGCGGGCACCCACACCAAAGGGAAAGTCGATTTGATGCAGTGCCGAAAACGCTGATATCCCAAGTGTGAGTACGTGCACGCCGATACCGAAGTAACGAACACCCGTCTTACAAGTTTCTGGTGCATGAAATTAATCTTGCTATACAAATTATTGTTAAAGGGAAAATTTTGTAGTCCATATTACCTATGATCTAAAATAGTTTAAAGAAAAACCAGAAGAATATTTTTGGCAATCGAAGAAAATTTAATATTCTTGTCTTGTTAGGCTGGTCCATTTCAGTCACGTAGTACTGTTGCTAAAAACCTATTGTACTGTGGTCTTCGTTTTAAGACCCCTAGAAAACAAAGGTCTCTACACAGGTTACCCTCGCTACTATAGTATCATTTAAGTCTGTTAAGTCTTTTAATAGTTAAGGGAGGAATCCCGTGTAATAACCTGAAAATGAAGGTATTTTTGAGGATTTATTTCGTGATCTAAATAATAATTATCAATAATATTCTTATTTATAAGGGTGGCTATCCGACATATCCAAATTCAAAAGGGGAATTAGCCCGATCTCTAACATCTCACCCATGAGTCTAAAATAAACAAGTAAACAAGATTTTTAAAGTTTAGATCCTTAGTTTAGTCGGTGAACCAAAAAAATTGCGAGTAATCTTAATATTTTACAAAATAGCGGCTATTTGAAAAAAATCCTATTTTTAACCAAAATTTGCTTAAATTTGTTTTTAAAAAAATTGTTAAAACAATTTTTTTCAATTTACAGTGATTTTCCTACAAATGAAATATTTCAGAAATCTATGTACGCAAGTTCAATTCTTTCGGTCAAATACTTTTTGAGCTATTAGTCGGGCAAATTTGAAAAATGTGAAACCGAGAACAACGTTTATAAAGATTTACATAGTAACAAGCCAAAAGCAAAAAAAAATCGATTTTTTGGACCCGCTGCACGGGATTCCCCCTTAAATTTTCCACAAAGAAGATGGATTCTGTTTAACGAAGTACATGAATCATCTAGAAAGAAGATAATTTTTTCACCAAAAACATAAATTTTTGAATAAAATTGGGAATCTGGAAACATAAATTTAAATTTTTTATAAAGTAGTTTAACCTTTAACCCAGGAGTTGGATTCTCACCAAAAAATGGGAATTCTCAAAGATAACAGTTCCTAATTTGAAATTAAATAGTTGCATTTTAATTTTTAAAAAAGCTGAATTTCTACCCAAGAATAGAAACAAAATGAATATTTTGAAGAGTTTTATTTGGTTTCTTTTCTTCAGTGTTATATAAATATAAGTTTCCTAAGCTTTTCGGGAAAATTGAAGCAAATTTTTTAAGATGTCAAATATGTTGAAAAAGTATCTCGAAAATTTCTGAGACAATTTTATACATTTTCATTAATCTCCAAAAAATTAAAAATATTTATAATCTAATTGAAACTTATAATATTGCAAAATATGTTTTAAACTGACTTCATATATTTCTAAATATGTCTTTAAAGCTTCATGATTCGTTTTAAAAAATTTTTTTAATCTTTTGTAATGTTTAAAAGTCGTTTTAAATACCTCTTAAAATTATTTTTCAAAAAATAGTCACTTTAAACATTCCCAGGAATTTTACCAACATTTAATATATAAACACGCTCCAAAAGCTTTCAAAAACTCTAACATTTGATTTAGAGATCATCAATAATTTACATCGTTTTAAATTTGTTGACAATCTTTTTTATTATTGTTTTCGTATATTTTTCAAACTTCTAAATACCTCTCAAACTTATTCGTATTTTTTCTAAATTTTTGTTATCATTCGAAATAAAGATTTTTGATCAAACTTGTAGAAAATCATTTGAAATTAAAATATTTTAAAATATTTTCTTAGAGTCCTAATTTTAGTCTTTTAAGTATATAAAACCTAAATCAATAGAAAATTACAGAAAAATGTTATTGTCGATGCAGGTAATTTTCTTGTTGCCCATACGGACAATGTATACCTGCCGTCAATCAAGAGAATTCTAAGCTGTTTTGTTAATAATTTAATTTTTTTATATCTTGGAAACAATGCGAGTAACATTGTTTATTTGGAGATTTTGATTTATTAAATTAATGTTGCAGAAGATTTTTCATCATTGTTAACATGCGGTAAAAAAGTTAAAAACGAAATTGTTGCCTGTTCTGTTAAGAAATCATTTACCATATCAATTTTATATTTTAGAAATAAATTTTTAGAATTACAATTCCTCATTTGGAAATACCGATTTACAAAAATGGTAGAAAATTCGAAAGTACAATTGATACTACCTCAAGAATTTCGTCCCGTTAATTGTATCAGATAGGAAGACTGCGGATTTTCTTGTAAAACTTAAGTAAAACGGACGTGTTAAGAAGAAATGTTTTCATCTATTTAGAATTTTTATATGTGACAACGTTTATAATTTTATAAAAACGCAAAAAAACTTCAATGGTAAATTTGTTGCCTCCTAGTTCGGACAATGAGAATTCTAGCTGTTTCTTTTTAAAGTGAATTGCTCGAAATATTCTTTAAAACATTTCAAAATCTCGGAATGTAAGAATGTACAGAGTTTCAAAAAATAAATATTGACAAATGTAAATAAAGCTCCATGTATATTTGAATAGTTTTCCAGACCATTATTACCACAATAAATATTTCGAGCGTCTAGTATTTGAACGTATTATTTCCGTCAAATTACAATTTCCGAAATATTAATTCGCAATGGAACTTGCTTAACCACAACATCCAAACATCAAATTACTCGCAGTTACGAGCACATAATATAATTACATACCATTAAATTACCTGTAACGACCTACACTTAAGAGCTATGAATTCAAATATCATTTTCGGGTTAGATTTTATAATATAACAACAGGTGGAAAAAACACCGGAGACGAGGAGCTGGCGAAAGCTATTTTACCCCAATTTTGAACATTGCTTTTCAAACCTCTTTAATTATGTCACTAAAGTTCAACCAATGTTTCTATATGGTTTTTTATTTCCCTAAAATATCAATATGTTATTTTATCCAGCATTCAAAATTGTTTCTTAACCTGAAAGGTGAAGTTTTTTCACACGTACAGTTATTGTTTGGTATACGTGTTTTAAAAAGTAAAATTTTGTTGCTATAATTTTAGTTCTTACACTTTCAATTCTTTCTTTATTGTAAGTTTAATTGTTATAATTATTATTTCCACTACTCTCAAGAATCTAGAAGCTCTAAAGAGAGCACTACAATGACTACTTCAGAATACGTCATGGTCTCGACCAATACGTCTTTTCTACTTGCGTACTTAGCCTGTTGTAGAGACCGTTAATGGAACGTCGCTTATGGCGCCGGTCTTAAGGGCTTTTTATTTCAGGTAAAACAGTAACGCGATTAACGCAATCACAAGGAGACAAGGCGCACCTTAGATTTGTATTTTAGAAAAAAAGGAAACAGGGCATTTGTTTTTGAGGAACAGCCTTCTATTTCAAGACAATTATATAATATTGTATAGAAAAGTAGATTACAAAACATAAAAAAATCCTATTAACAAAGAATACTCAAGCATATATCGATTTAAAGTTGAAATATAAAACAGGTTATGGCTTATTGAGAATTCACAATAAATCGAGAACCACTAAAAATATTCTTATTTTCCTAAAATCATTTGCAGCTAAACTTCGTTTTCTCGCTTTAGAAGTACAAACATAACAGACTTACTGATAAAATTATTCACATTGGGAGTTTGCGTCTTATTCTAGACGAATGGGTTAAGCAATCGATTTTTGGAGATCCCTAAGCAGAAATTCCAATATGGATCTGATCAGGGCCAGATCGGGCAGAATTTGGTCCAAATCGGGCTATTCAGATCCCCGAGCGGAGCCCATAGGTGCAGCGCCCAGAGATAACCCAGTCTGGCCCCGGTCTCGCCCCTATTGGGCGTATATCAATTTACTTTTATCATTATTAATTAAAAGGTTTTTAACAAAAAAACAATATTAAAATCGAATATGCCACATTTTAAACTAAAATTTGAGAATATAAAAATCAGGTTATCAACCAGAGCACGATATAAAAACATTGGAGTATGTAAGATTAGAAACAAAAATTTTTTTAACCAATTTTTAGGATCAAACTGAAAAAGTCGAAAGACGCAATAGAAAAGCCTAAATTTATGTATGATAGCTATTTAAATATTTTGCAATCTATTTTTGTTTTCAATTTTAATATTGAGCTCAAATGTCATAAGTTATTTTTAAATGAGCGTATTATATTTTTGCACTGGCTCTCTATGTTATTTTTACAAAATCGACTCTACTACAATAAGAAGGTTGTATTCATACCGATTATATCAAATCACCTTAAAATACGTAAAAATAAATATGTTTATGACGTCATTGTTCTTCTAATTCGGTTTTAAATTCAACACAGTAAATATTACTTCTGCTTCATTTCTTATCAATAAATAACCTCACTTCAAGGTTAGGTTTCATGTTCACATACTTGCTAAATTTACCTATTATATAGTCTTCAGCACATTTATGTTCAATTATTGATTGGTAAATACTTTTATGAATTTAAATTTCAAAATGAATTTGTGCTTGCACTGTGGTTTATAAGAAAGACAACATTTTTACGGGTATGCTCAACTCTGAATTCTTAGACTTTTGACATCTGAGTTTAGGATGCCCAATAAAGGAAATAAATAAGTATTTTGGATTGAAATGAATAAAAAGTATAATTTTGGATAAGGTATTGTTTTGGATAAGGCTGGAAAGTATAATTTATAATTCTAAATAAACTTAGCGGGCATCTATATTTTGTGGTTCATTAGGTGGGATTTTTTAAAAAGTAATCCTTCTTGTTGGCAATCTTGGCGGGTCATTTTTCAAAGCTTTCACTTTTGGCCGAACCTAGCATTATTTTGTAATCCGAGGAAATGTTTTTCCTCTCTCCAATTTCCTCTTTTGAGTGCGGAGACCCAATTCATGAAACGACTCCTTCCTCTAAGCCGCGGTAAGCCTACTGCGGCCGCGCTTACCTCAGATCCTCCTGGCTCTATCAGCACTCGGATAAGCCGTATCTGGTATTATGTTGTTCCGACATTGCCAACATTGTGGTTCCGCCTAGATAAAAAGTGCAATTGAGCGAAAATTCCCAGTCGAAAGCAACTTGTCATCTAGATAGAAGACAACGAGTATATGCATTTAAGTTATGAATTTTTTTCAGTTAAGCAAACAAAATCTGAAGCAAAATGAGAGGCATGAATATTCCCTATATTCTGCTTTATATGTTATTTTACTGAAATTTATTTGATCGAAACAGAATTATTTTTCCAAATAACCATTTTCCTAGGAAAAAAAGTCTCATTGAAATCCCAGATAAGGTCCCGCTAATGTACTAGGTATGAGACAATTCAGTACTTAAGTACCAACTCTCCTTAAAATTTTGTAACACTCTATAAAACTAACAATACTACAAAAATTGCCTTTTACTTTTTTCAACATTTTTTCATTAAAGCACTAGACGTTCCAAAAGAATTCTGCTGATATAAAACTGAAGTACCGAAAAAGTTGAATACATTTCCCGTCTCCCTAGAAGCTTTTTAGGACAAAATAACGAAAGAGTCCAAACTATTTATTTTGAAATGTTCAGATTCTCGCACATTTTTGTTTGCTTCCTCAGAGTTGCTGATGTTTAAGACTTCTTTAATAAAAAAAATTGTATTTTATTTGACACGCTTCACTAAACTTACTTGGAATAATTTTATCATATAAAAAAGTATTGTTTATTACCAAGAACAGTTCTCAATGCATAATAATCATAAAAATGCATTTTTGGAACCACTGTTTTATTTCTATTTTGCATAGTTATTATCTTCTTTTTTGCTCTTTTTTCATTTGTCGTATTTATGTAAATTATTCTAAGCGAGAGAATTATTCTACACTGTAAATCAAACTGCACTAGATATGATTAATGACAGCCCCAAATATAATTAAAAAATTTTTTTTTTCAAATAAAACTTATTTGATTCAAAGACACTATTGTTTAACTTAAACAATTTTTATTTGAATTAAATCAATTATATATTTTCTGGAGGGTCAAGAAAATGTTTGTTTGATCCAAATAAACATTTTTCTAGGTGTATAGATCCCATTGACTACTGTAGGATTGTCTCCCCTTCATATAAATTCATATCCAATAATAAGGCAACTGATAAAATTTTTATTTTTAATGTTTAGTTATTATTATAACTACACTTTACAATTACGCTAAAATGATTCGACGAAAAGTGATTTTTGACCATATCATTAACAAGTGTACCAAAATCTATTGTCACCATATTGTTTGCCTAACTGAAAATGCATTTTTTTATATTAGAAATGGGGTCAAATATAATTCGGGAGTAGTATAGGCCGACTTGCTCTATGGTCACTTACAATAAGGTATGTTTTTTTTATTCCAGAAATGGGATCGAATGTGATCAAGGAATGAATTCCGCCGTTCTTTGTTCATATTTGTAATCAACATATCAAAATGCGTCAAAGCATATTTTTAAAATATTAACATTTTTTTACATTATTCCCAAAATGTAGTTTTTTGAAATTTCGACCATCAGTATGATTTTTTTTGTTATTCTGATGAACGTTTTCATAATTAGCCTACAGAAATACATCAACAAATGATGTTTTGTGCAGATCATTCAATATTTGACCGAGATATCCAATACAGCTCGAAAAAAATCAATTCGTAAGTACGAAACGCTCAAACTACAATCGCCTGCATTTGAACAAAAGGCTGATTCACCAATACTACCCAACTTTGTGGTGAACCATGAACAAATGCATAAACTGCTGGTCAGAAAGAAGTACCAAAAATTAAAACAAATTGTTTTTAATAAACGAATTAGGGTAAGTGGAATTTGAGAAATATTCATGCGCCTCCCATAAAAAGTAAAATAGGCAAAGGGTAAGAGAAAAATGGAGGAACGTCAGATTCAGATTGTGGTTTATCCAGGTTTTTGTGGGCCTCACATGCGGTTATACACTAAATTGTATTCAAAGCATGCAGGAGATTTTACGAGATATGCGAAATTCATATTTTAAAGAGGGTAAAGGTATCGATTCGACCCATATCTGTCAAAGGCGAGCGTTTTGTGACATGTATCCGCTTTAAAAGATTTACCTGCAAAAGATAAACCTTTGTTATATTTAGAATTACTTTATCCGTGCTATAACTACCCTCAAAAGCTTGATTGAATGAGGTTTTAAATTAAAACAACTAGTTTGCTGGAACCTTTTTTAATTCTTTACCTAATTAGATGATTCCCTCACAAAGACAAAGAAATGTAAAAGCCCCTAATTAATTAAAATACTGCTTTCGAAGAGAATTGGCGAAAAATCCGAGAAGTCAGCTGAGGAACTATTTATAAATTACGTAAAGTATTTTGGATTTTTTAATTTAATTGTTCTACGCCGTCTTATATGGGGAATGGGGCGCGGTACGTGGTCAAACTCATTTTTTATTATTCTTAAGTCTGAGAATTGTAAAAAAACAAATGTTGAAAGCGAATTAATTTTAAACAGCTATTTTTAACGCAATCTAGTTAGTACATTAAATGTATTAAAGATGTTATCTTCCTATGTAAGATAACGTGAGATTCGCTTTAAACTCTTCACCTCTCAAATCTTATTAAGATTTTATAAATATTGACAAGCATCCAAAGTTTTAATTTATGTAGTTCAAATGAAAGAGTGTGTAGTTCGTAATCAATAAGTGTGTAATGGAAAATGAAATTTATTTCCTAAATAAGATTTCAGTTTTATAACACAATATTTCAAAGAAATAAAAATGAACTGCAATATTCATTATCATCATCTTTAGGCTATAAATTATCAAAATTCCTATTTATTTATCACCAGCTTCACATGTTTTCCTTTCGTTCTCGTTTTTCCACTTATGTGCAAACTGAACAAGTAAATTTAAAAGTTTGAAAATTCACTTGTTTCTCTTGAAATTTCAACCATTTTTTGGAGTTTCTTTACTCATAGGGTTTGAAAATTGGCTTCTTTATGCAGAAATGTTATCTTTTGTTTAAAAATGCAACCTACTGGTAAAGAGTTATTATGTTTGGGTTAACAATTAACTTCATTGTTAAAACTTAACATTTTCGTGGTCAAAATTAAACTGATTTGATTTTGTGGCAAATTTTTCTTCTTTTTATTATTAATATTACACCATTAAACCATTTACCTTTCGGAGTAGGCGTGACTCACTCTGTGGGGAAGGGATTAATGTTAGGAAGGGGTTATAGCATTTTTAGATTGATCTATAATTCTCGCGTTTTCATAAAATCTTTAAAAATCCAAAATGTGATAGAAATTTTGCTGTGTTTAAAAATTCATCTTCTTCCGCAGGAATTTAATATTACTTCGTTCAAGATGCAACTGCTATCTCGTAAGAATGAATTTTCTGGTTTCAATTTTCTGATATAAAATGAGTTTTATGATTTGAACGTTCACCTGATTTTGTAAAAATTTCATATTTTTACATTCTCATCGGTGAAGGTATTAGATTTGTATAAAATTTGACTTCCACCCCTTTTTTGTCTTGAGACCCTTTGAACCCGAAAATCAGGTTTTTTACGAACGTGTCTGTCTGCATTTAAGTCTGTATGTTTTCTATATGTATGCCTCTCTGTGTGTGTGTGTGTGTGTGTCTCACTCTGCAAGGACGGTAGCTTTTGAAAAATGTAATCTATTACATTGAGATTTGGTACACTTTTTCAATGCCAAACATTGAAGGTCAAGTTCGTTAGCAAGCTATTTTGGATACAAATTTAAGAAATTGAAGCTTTTTCGAAATTTTTGAGATCACTTTTTTCAAGATTGAGAAATTGTATGTACGGCTGATTGTAGCGCTCAAAAAGGCGAACCATTTATCCCAATTACTTTTTTTGATCAAAAAACGTAAATATAATTTTATATCATATACAAAATTCGAAAAAACAAACAAAAATGAAAATTCTAAACCAGCCACACAAGACATGAAAATCATGTACTCAGAAAAGATCTAAAAATGTGTTATTATTCACCTTTATATACGACACGTAGCCTTTGTTTTTTTCGTAAAAACAAGATTAAAAATAAGACATATTAATTTTTAGACTAGCAACAGAATATGCGAAAAATGTATTATAACAAAAGTAGTTGATCCAAAAAAAGCTATAATTTAGTCTAACTTATTTTTTGACAGGATGTGCAGTTTTTGGCTTATTAGTAAAAAATAACATTTCAAATAAAAATAATAAATTTGTGGAAAGAAACAAGACTAGCTTTTTTTTTAATTTGCCTTTTTTAGTGAGAGTTAAATATATTTTGGTTAAAAATACAAATATTTTGTTGAAACTTCAGCATTTTGGTGTATCTCGACTGTATTTTATTTGAAATAAAAACCTCTTCTAGGTTTAAAATTCAACTATTCTGTTAAAAGTTAAACTACTTTTTCATTAATAATAAATATTAAGATTTTATTAAAAGACATGCCACCCCCTGAATCGTCTTTCGTTATATTTTGATGACCGATAAACAAGTTCACGATATAAACGTAGTGCAAAAATATTATGGTCTTAAGGTAGGGGGATGGGGTCATCATTTGCGAAGATTGTTGAAAAAATTAGAAGAAAGCTTTAGTTAACTCATACACGGTTTCTGAGAACAATTAATTTAATTTCTTCTGAAGAGTCAGCGATAATGAGCATTGTTAGAGAAACGTTGAAGCCCTCTCGAATATTTTTTACGATTGAAAAGTTTCTGGCAAAAGACTGTACGGACATAATGCTTTCTTACTCTCAAGTTCTCAATAAGTATTTATCAATCGTCTGAGAGAAATTTCCATTTCGCTACAATCAGCAGTTTTATTTGCTGTCGTGGGTGTGGATGCCACCTGCATCACACTAAGCTGCTTCGAATATGATGAAAAGGGACTAATAAGCTTTTGCTCTCTGAATTTATGATTGGTTGACAGCACAAATTCAGAGACTTTACGTTATTTACTATTTTTTATTTTATTTCAGGTGAGTCTTGAGCACAGTCTGCCATATATCGGTACTGTTCTCCGTAAGTAATCTTACAATCAATTTAATTATTAATAATGTAAAATCCGGCCATGAATAGAAAATTTGTTGAAAAATATAAAACCAAATGAAAATATATGGATATTTTTTTGAGTAAAGTTTTTCTTGTCGAAATGAGTTACTTTGATTTGGATAATTAAAGAATTTTCTAAGATTTTCATGATTCTTCAGATGATCATTTAGTCCTTATATTTACAATTTATGTACAATTCTACTTTTCAGTTTTCTTCTTTTTATGTGAGTTTTGTTGTCTAAAATTGCTATTGTTGTTAAAATTGTCACGTTTTAAGAATATTTCAATATTTGTAAAATAATAGGATTACTATATAATAGGTTATTGTAAATAAAAATCATGTGAATTCAAAAATTAAACTTTTAATTAATGAGAAGTTTTTGTTATTTTAGTTTTTTCCATTTAAAATAAGTTTTTTTGAGCAAAAATGCATTGAGATTAATATCAAATTGAGATATAAATTTGTATCAATTATCAAAAATATTGTATTTGCTTTTATATTATTTTAGATAATAGGTACTGTTAATACAAGAATTGTGAATTAATAATAATTTTCTATTTAAATTTAAAAACACCGTGAATTAAAAAAATAACAACTGCACACGCGTAGAGTGCGTGATTATATTTCAATTACCTAAAGTCTGTGGTTTCTTTTAAACGTGATAAAATTACTTGCTTTTGAAAAAATTCTGATTTTCGAAGGCACACTTCCCTATTTACCCTGCAGTTGAATTTCTCAACCATTGTAATTTCTAAAAAGTATTTAATGAAGGATGCGAGTGCTTTATTGTTCCTTAAATATATTGCTAGTAATTTGCTCGGAATCTTAATATTATATACCCAGCATCTTCAGGTATCGTTATTTGCTTTCTTGAGAACAAAATAACTCATTTTTCGACTCATTTACGTGTCGGTACAATTTCTTCATTATTGTGCTTTCGGCCGTGATGTGCGTGCTACAGCAAAGATATAAATTTTTCTTCGGCAAAATTGGAATATCGGAAAAGCATATTTCATTAGATCGGAGGTTAAATGTAGGTGCAGGAGAAATTGCTTCACGTCTCTTTTAAACCTATTGGCAGGACGCGAATGCTCGTCGATTGTGCAATGGGCTACAGAAAAGAAGCTTTGATATAAAGCACCTGAAACATTTAACTCACTTTTAAATGCATCGTAAGTAGGGCAAGAATATTATACAAAATATGTTACCTTTTGCTACCTTATAGAGGAAGTTTTGTAATGGTAACATTTTTAAAAAATGCCTAAATTCATTTAATCAAATGTTCCTCAATTTACAAAAGTCCCATACAATGTTCTAAGAAATTGTCCGGATGTGTTTATGGATGTGTGTCGATGGATTTTGGACCAAGCATTGAAATTTTCACCCCAACCGGATAAATATTTATCCAAGAACAAAATACTTAAATTTATAGTAAAAAAGCATTTTCAACCAAAAGAATGGATTTTAAATGAAATTCTTCAATTTTAAACCAACAAAATATGCATTCAAGAAAATATTCCAACGTTGAACCAATTAGTTGAATTTTCATCCAAAGATATCAATTTTTAACTAAAAGAATTATTTTCTACAAGAAGCTTTAAAATTCAAACAAAGTACTTGAGTTTTAACCAAATATTTAAACTTTTAGCAAGGCAGATAAATTTTAAACCAAAAATGGAATAGTTACATTTTTAACAACAACAAAAATTTTTAATCAACAAGGATGAATTTTCAACAAAAACTGTAAACGTTCATGTTTTGACAAAGGGATTTTAATTTCGAATAAAAAACAGGTAAAATCAACTAAAATATACGAATGTTAGACAAGTAAGTTTAATGTTCAAACAATAAAGATTCTATCGTCAAGAGGGATGTAAAATGTCGAAAAAATTGTGGAATTTCATAACCAAAAGGAAGAATTTTCTATAGAACATTTGAATTTTTAATTCGCAAGAACGAATTAGCAAAAAAAAATTAATTTCTAAACAGATAGTTTCATTTTTAGCCCAAAATTAAGAACTTCAACAAAGATTTTTCAACTGGCAAGAATGAGTTTCCTGCGGAATTGTTAAATTCGCAAACAAATTTTTAAATTTTATTCTAAAAAAAAAACGGAAATTCAAATCTGAGAATACGTTTTTATTTTCTCAAAGTATTTCTGTAGATCCCATAAAAAACAATGGATGTTTAAAAAATTGTTGAATACCAGAAACAAAGAAAAATTTAAATTATTTTATAGTTGGCTATAAATATCTATTCTTCCGGAATTTATTCTCTTACCCTGAAAAAGAGCTTATTTAGATTTGCGTAGTTTCAATATTAGTCGAAATTTAACGACTTTTCACTAACAAAATTTAATGCATTTTTTTCATGATAAAATTGATCACATGACATTTAAAGGGCTGAAGTGCAAAACTAGATAACAGTGTATAAAATAAAATTCGCAATTTGAAGATTAAAAAAATGTCAACTTCCGAGCGGAATTGTGGTTGAATCGAAAGCAAAAACGTTTGGTGAAAAAAGGTTGTCCAATTCCGAAAAAATGGACATTAGTTTTCAGACTCGGGTTTTTATAGAGGTTAAAAAATGAATTTTAATTATTTTGAAAAAATAAAAACTCGCTCTCGAGATATGAGGATGTTCAATTATAAAAAAAATGATACAAAAAATGATCCTGTTCCGATCAAATAAAGATTGAAGATCGCGATATCACAATATGATAGACTATTTTTGCTAAAATGCCAAAGAAAAAATTGTTTTCGTTAAATAAAACTCATTGAAACAAATATCAATTAAAAAGAATTTAAAAAAATATATTTCTCGGTTAAAACTGTGAATAATATGTAAATATTACTTTTAATAAATTTTTAACTTTTAATTATTGTATCAAAAAATTATATTTTGAAAAATTCCTTTAACGACAATGTGTATTTCTTATTTTAAAAATTTTTGATGCGAGAGAGCGATTTTCAAATGAACTTTTTGTTATATAATTTTATACTAAATCTCTTAAATTACAATGAGATTTTTCTATGCCATTTTAAGTAATTTCTGTCCTTTAATCTCAACTCCTACTATCAATTTCTCATATCCCTGTGTAATTTTTTTCCGACAACCGCTTTCATTATTACGATATAAATTCCTAGCTTTCCCTAAAGCATAGGAAGAAACAAAATGCAGGAAAAAGTCCTGGTTGTATACGCAGATACTTTTTATTTCCGTACTTGAGGAAATTAAGGCGCCCTCTGAGGTACTTTCGTCGTCTGCATCCGTCTGGGGAGAAAGACTGTCGTCGCATTTTTATCATTCCCCTTTTTTGTCGAGACGCAAAAAGGTTGATATATTTTCCAGGGTTGAGTTGAAGGCTTTGTCAGAGCGTATAAAAATGGGATAGAGAGGTTCGAACAAACGGACACCAATGGGCGCGTGTGTATGCTCGTCAATATCCACAAAGTACCTGCAAATTTATAGAGGATGTAACAGAATTGGAAATTTTCAATAGACTTACTTCATAAAAAAATAAAGCAGAATAGACAGTGAAAAGCTGGAAATCAGGTAAAACTACGAAAACTTACATTGGCTAGGAAAAATCAGGGAAAAGTCTGGGAAATGTCAGAAATTTGGAAAGAATCTTGCAAAATTTTGGGAATTTCTATGAGAGGCAATATAAATGGCCAGGAAAATTGAAAGATTGGTTAGGGCAAAATTATGTAATTTTCAAAATGAAATTTTACAGCCACTCTGGCATAATATTCTTGACAGTAATTGATTTGCTTTGTTGTTCTGTTCTTTTTGGCAGTTGCCTCCTTCTGATAATTATATTTCCATTAGGGAATTTGATTACTTAGTTAAAATTCAACTATGTTGCTAAAAAATTATTTTTGTTTGAAAATTCATTTTTTGTCGCTAAAAGTTCATTTGTTTTTTTAAACTGAAAATTGGACTATTCCAGATTGATATAGATTATTTTAGTTAAAGGATCATCTCTTGAATTCAATGTTTAACTATTTTGTTGAAAATTATTGATCTTTTTAAATTGAAAATTCAACAAGTTGAGTAAGAGTAAAAGCACTTTGTTAAAAATATCTATATGTGGTTGCATGTTCATTTCATTGATTGCAAATTTAACTATTTTGTTGGATATTATTTTATTTTATTTTCTTAAAATTACATTATTTTAATGAACATGAAAATCTGTTAAGAATATAAGTATACGTTTGCGATTATTGTCTAAATTTTTGTGGCATATGTGTGTGTGTGTGTGTGTGTGTGTGTGCTTCATATCGCTTACTCACGTTCCAATGTAAGTGAAAACTAAGTATTACCGAATTCGCGTTATTAGAAAGCGTTCTAACGAGCAACGTGACGTATCGGTAGTGATTCCGTGAAACTTTAAATGTGGCTAAGACTGTTAATCGACAATAGATTTTTTTTAAAATTTACAATAAGAGTGGAAATTGAATGGAGATAAATGTTCTCTATTATAAACATAAATTTTATGATTGCTTTATTCAATAAGGAATTTTGGGAAGTTGATCGCAAATCGATAGTATACTGTTTAGTAAAATCCCTTATCATCTCAGAGTTTATTTAAATAAAAAGAAAAAGAAGCTTTAATAAAATCTGTTCATCTTTTAACAAAATCTAACTTTTTCATTTTTTGTTGAAAATTCTTTTTTTTTTTACTTTTAAAATTCAAACTTGGTAGAAATTTCACCTTTTTTGTTGAAATATAAGCCATGTCGTTTGTTTTGCAGACAATTCGTATTTTATCTTTAAAATTAAACAATTGCTATCACCTTTGTTTCCTTGACTGAAAAACATTATTTGTGGAAAATTTTATCCTGGATGGTTGAAAAATTCAACATTTTAATAGTTTTATCTGTCTGATTCAAAATTGATTTATTTGGGTGAAAGGGCACATTTTTGAATTGAGTTTGCTTGAAAATGTATGTCTGTAGGTAGAACATCCATTCAGAAGCGCTGTTTTTTGCATAAAGGGAAGAATGATTTAATATTGACATATATATATTTAAATTATTTATTGAAACAATTTCTTTCTTCAAATTAGTGCACTCAACTGAAAAAAATATGTAAGTCACAAAAAATTTCATTAGCTATTTTGGGAATACATGTTTTCATTTTGAATATAGCGAGGCACTATCCAAGTTTTGACCACCCTATTAAGCATCTAACTCTACTCGGCTCAAACAGTTTTAATCCACTTAGCCACTTCTCTAATTTGAGTAAGCGTATAGAATTAGTTTATAGTTCAATTTGTAACGGCAAGAAACTACGTTTCGTTAGCCAGAAGCGGTAGCTATAACGCAAGTAAATTAATTATGAGAGCGCCAAACGACTTAATTAACGCAAGGCAAGCGACATCTTATATTAATTGCGATTCGAAACATTTTTTTCCCTAATATCACTACAGCGTGCATCGGATTAATACATTACGGTTATTCCAATAGCTTGTAACGGCAAGCAGGCGCAGGGACCTTTTGCTCTTAAACGACCGCATGTGTGGTTGCAGCGTCGAAGGAAGACACTGTCGTTCCACGATGAAAACACGTTTCCTTCGTGTAGGAATTCGATTCTAGGTACAATGGAACGATATCCTACATCTAATTAAATTTCACACGATTTAATAAAGCAGAGACCTAGAGGAAAATCCTTGTTTCATTTTGCACTTATTTTTTAATTGTTTTCATAAGTAATACAAGTTTAATTGAAAAAAGCTGAGAAATTTTGCAAAAACACCCGCTTTTTGTGTTCTTTACAATTACACAAATAGAATCATATGTCAAAAGTTTTTTTTAACCCTTAACTAGTCAAAAAAACAGGAAGTGCGAAAAGATTTTGAGAATAAAGTAAACGGAGAGAGTTGGTTGAACAACCAAGGTTAAGAATGGGTGAAGCGCAGAATGTCTGGTGATGTATGGTAGAATGACGAAATTCAGGCTGCTCAAAAAGCAAAGAAAGAAGAGTACAGAAGAAATTTAACATCGCATGTCTTAGTGATAAGGAAAGAAATAGACGCAAAACTTATTACAGACACAAAAAGAAAATACTTAAATGACTAGTCAAGGAAAGGAAAGATAAAATCAGAACAGAAGAAGAGAAGAAAATACATAAAAACGTTAAATAAAACATGAAACTGCTTTATAAAAACATAAAGGAAATTAAAAGTAAAGAATTTGTGAACATAAGGAATAGTAAAGTTGATTACTGCTATATGATGCAGAAGGGAATCTAGTAGACGCTTTGACAGACTATTTTAAGGGGCTATTCGGAGATGAAGCTACAGATTGTAGAATACAATGCGTTAGAAAATTTAATTGAGTAAGTCTGTGCCACCGAGGCTAGGGATATAATTGATAACACCAGAAAGGGTAAGTTAGCCGGTGTAGTCATTATTAACGATGAAATGCTTAACACGGTGGCGAGTAAATACCACATACTCTATGCGCTTTGATCAATTTAATAATTTATGTATCGAGATGGGACAAATCCCAGACGATTGAAAAAACCGATTATCCTACCAATATACAAAAGAAAGTAATCAGAGAGATCAGATTATTAAGTGCGTAAGTAAAATATACTCAAAAATACTTAATCTTAGGGTAATGAAAATAACAGAAGAAAATATTTGGAAAATTAAAAGTGGGTTTATGCCAGTAAGATCATGTACGGATCAAATATTTAGCTTAAGGCAGATCAGAGAAAAAAGCTTGAGAGCAGGAAACAAGTTTTATGTGCATTTGATAATTAAGAAAAAGCTTTTGACAAGGTACATATAAGTGAGCTTTGGGAAGTCCTTAAAGAGTACGGAGTAAATGGATCGCTCCTATAAACTTTAAAAACAATACATACAGATAGCAAAGCGAGTGTAAGGGTAAATAGAACAATGAACGGCTGTTTCGATATCATGCAAGCTCTTAGACAAGGATTCATTATGTCGTCATGATTGTTCATTTTATTTTTGGACAAGTGTTTAAAAATAACCCCTATCGAGAAAGAAGGTGTGGATCTCGAAACAGTAAGCGTTCGCCGATGATAAGGTGATTATGGCAGAATCAATCGAAGACTTGCAAAGAATGCTGAACAAACTGAATACAAGTATGAAGAGCATGGGCTTTAACATTAACGTAAATGAAACAAAAATTGTGGTATTCGAAGTAAAGAGTCGGATAACAATATGCAACAATGTATTAAATGACGAGAAAATTTAACAAGTCTGAATTTTGCAATTTTCTATTTTTTTTTTTAATTTTTACAGTTGAAAAAACGATTATTTTATTTCAAAATGAATTTTCTTTACTTCCAGAATTTTATTTTAATGAATTTATAAAGCCGAAAGTTTTTTTCAAATGTTGGATTTTTTAGGTATCTACAATGTTTTTTAGTTTTTAAGGGAAATAGTTTTTGCAAGTTTGTCATTAGTTTTAAAATAAAATTTTATTTTTAAAATCTTTTTTAAATTATTATTTGCTATGATTACTAGAAAACAGGAGTTCCTATAAACTATTAATTTGTTACTAATTTTGCAGTTTTTGTAAGTAAATATTTTTATATACCTATATAGATATGTATTCACTTATCACATCGAGATTTTAAGAGGCACTAACTGCCGTTTTGTTTTTTTTAATTACTTCATATTCTAAAAGATTCGGGGAGAAGGCATATTTCGGGAATTTTTTTTGTTGAATAAAGAAATCAAACGAAATTTTGTAAACTGGGATTTATAATAGTAGTAATAAAGTAATAAAGTTATCAGGAAGTGAGCTGCAGTGGGGAAGAGTAAAGGCAAGCATAATGAGGGATGGAGGAAACCGAAAAATATAGGGGGAAGGTTAATTGACAGCAGTGAAAGTAGATAGAGTTTGGTCAATTGAAAGAAGCGTTAGGTGATGTGCCAAGGCGTATAGAAGTAGAAGATATGAGGCAGTCTTGGGTTAAGTACCCTAGAATATAGGAGAGGAGGTAAGTTGTACAAGGGATAATTGAGAGGTATAGTGGCAAAACGGAGATAACGGAACCGAGAATACTAAAAAGAATTGAGGTGGAGACGGAATAAGGGTAAAGGAGGAAGACTGCGTGGTTTAGGTCCAGAATAGAAGTAGTGATAGAGGATAGAAAAAGTTCAAGAGGAAGTTCTTTGGATTTTTGGTCATGAAGAAGAAAAGGAAAAAGCGGTAGGTGAGAGGCAGATAACTGGAGATAATTGGAGAGAGGGTTGAGCAACCAAGGTTAAGAATAAGTGAAGTGCAGCGGGAAAGGTCTAGAAGAGGAAAGAGATAACTTCGCGAGCTGAGAACTCTTATAATAAATAAAAACCCGACCCATATGTATTTGGCTTTCTTCGTATTTTTCGTCCTTTGTGAGAAACTAGGTATTTTAAGCCTTCAAATTGTAAAGAAAAACAATCTGCTAGAATACTTCTAATTAGCAATTTTCTTTGTATCTCGTTGGCTTTAGGGTTCGAGTGGTGAAAGTGGCTAAGGGAAGTTTCTGATTTCACGGAGGATTTTACCCGACTGGAAACAAATAGCATAGGGGCCAGAAGATACTCCCTACATTTTTATCGGAAAGGGGATTGATTCTCAGGAATGTTCCAAACGTGCTATATGGACGCAGGGCGAGAAAGTGTACAATGTGTTTATAGCTACGTGTTGTAAATCGAGAGAAAAGGGTATTTGAAAATGAGGTAGAACCGCCATCCAAGGGAGAAAAGACGAACGCACTCAGGAAGAGATACCCGAGCTGTCTCTGATCTGACGTGGCGGGATTACCCTCCAAAGAGGAAATGCGCGTTCCATTCTCGAGAAGAATGAATTGTAAAAACGGGATCCACCCATTTGTTGAGGGAAAAAAAACGAAGACAGACGAGCGAATTCTGTCGTGACTCCATTGATTTTCGGCACGATGCTCTTACTTGTAATCGAAACCAGAAACATAACCGTAAAAATCTATTTTTCGCTTCGTAGAACCGTGAGCTCTGGTCTCGTGGTCCAGAGAAAAAAACGCACTTCATGTGATCATTTATTTTCATCATGCTATCACATTCCTTGTAGAAGCAAAGATTTTGTCAACCCTTTCTTTTCTACTTGACGAAAAATCATTTCACGCTTTTATTCAATAGTCACGCTAACGAGGAAACATTTTTGTCATTAAGAAAACTTGCTTGGTAAACTGAGAATAAAAATTATTGATTTTTTTACAAGTCAAACATCTAACCACAGACTTAAGCTCATTTTCTACCAATCCCTCTTTGCGAATTTTTAAAAGAATTTCTCTTTTTTCCTTGTTTTGAAGAAATATCCCCTACTTCGCGTTTTCTTATTGTTTAAATACAGACTGAATTAATAGAATTGAACAAGAAAATCTTACTCTTTTTCGATGAGAATTATTTTAAAGTGAAAAGTCAACTATTATATTTTCGTTTCAGAATTCATCTCTTTTTCAATCTCGTTTGCACCTCTTTTGGGTAAAAGTTCTACTATTTGGTTAAAAATATAACCATTTTGTTGAAAATTCGTTTCTTATATGACTGAAAAATAATATGTTTGACTAAAAATTTTAATAATCCATTATTGGTTGAAAATCGACAATTTTTATTTGAAAATTCAACGATCTGGTAGAAAATTGATGTATTCTGCTGTAAAATCGTCTTGTCTGGTCCAAAAATAATCGCATTGATTGAAAATTGAACTATTTGGTTGAAAATTGAATAAATTTGTTAAAAATTCTTTTTATTACTTAAACACCCGTCTCTCTGGTTGGATATAAGCTTTTTTGTCGTTGTAACTTAAAAACTAATTTGATTTTGTTATAACTTTTATATTTCTTGGTCAAAAATACAACTGTTTAGATAAAAATTAATCTGTTTTTGTTGAGGAATCAACTATATTTTAGAAATTAGTCTTTTATCGTTGTCCAACTGTTTTCATTTTATATAAAAATCTTCCTTAATTGAGAAAGTCTTTTTTTTTGTCTAGAAGCTTGATGTACCTACATACTTCGTTAAAAATGAAAATGGGCGTGGTTACATTTATTTCTGTTTTCTTTGAAAATTCGTCCATTTGGTTGAAAATTCATCTTTGAATATCGAAAATAACTAATTAGATCAACTTTATATTGTCTTCAATGAATGTTTAGGGACTCATAGGATTAAAATAATTTGTTCATTATTCTATTTATTTGCTATAAACCAATTTTATGAACAAATTAGCAAATGGCCTTATTATCGGTAAAAAAAATTCTGTTCGCTAAAAGTTCTTCATATCAATGTAGAAATGACATTTAATTACAAAAGTAATTAAAAAGTTTATAATAACCAGTGTTATAAACAGATTTTGAGACAAAATATTAAAATTTGAGATTTTCCCGAATTATAATTTCCTTAAATCGCCATAACGACTTCAGATTTACTTAATAAATATGATTAAATATTTGATAAAATATAACAATAAAAATTTTTATCAAAAAATTCAAAATTTTTGCTCCTCGCAGTCACAAAAATATTTGAGGAGTCAACAATAACCATTGTTACAAATAATTCTCGAGACAAAATATTTAAACGTAAGCTTTGATAAAAATTCTAATTTTCTTTATTGAGAATGAAACATGACAGTGTATGCTAAGATTCACTCAATACAAAATCTTTAGACAATAACTCACCGAATTGGCCATCAAAGAAACTTTAAATTTGATAAAACGCTAAATTTACATAGTTTGTGAAATCAGTTGTTAATAACAGTGGTTATTGTTAACTTTTCTAATATTTTTTGGACTAGCAGTCAGTCGACCAATAGCTTAAAAATTTTCCAGTGAAAAAAAAATTTCTATGCAAAAGGACCAACATTTTGAATTTGTTTACAAAGATAAATCCTCACATTTTATGAAATATTATTAGTTATTCGTTATTTAAAGGAATGCCTGAAGTCCTTCTGGGGATTGAAGAAAATTGTCACTTGAAAAATCTTAAATTCTGATATTTTCGCACAAGAATTTTTCATAACAATGATTATTATAAACTTTTAAATTAGTTTGATATTTAAATGTCATTCTATGGTATAATAAACAAATTATTTGTATTTTATGAGTCTCTAAACATTCATTTAGGACACTATAAAGCTTTCGCGATTAGTTACTACAGTAAGAATTTGTTATGTACAAAATTTCAGTTTTTCCATACTTTGAGTGGAGACATTATTAATAAACGAATAGAGGAGACAAAATTTCGGAGCGTCAAGCTCTTTAGCATTTCATGAACTTTAATTTTTTTTTAATCAAACTCGGACCAAAATTGAAGGCGCTACACATTTTTGAACGAAAAAATGGCATTTCCTCCCACTGTGGAGAGACGCGCGTTGAGTGCCGAGCGGAAAAAAGAATAACTTGCTACTCGATGAAAGTTTTCATGTTTTTCTTTTTTCATGCAAAGCGTTATGAAATAGAGATTGCTATTCGATGATCAAAAATTAAAATCTAGATAGAGAAGTTATATAAATTTTTATTTGTCTAAATAAATTGTTTAATTTGTCAACAAATGACGGTTATTGTAAAAACAAAAAATCTGCATCGAACGAGTGTCTAGTTTACAATTACCATTTTAAAAATTAGAAAAATATATCAAACGAATCAATAGCAAATACCTAATGATCAAATTCATGCAGAAAAATATTTTTAACAATAACTTTTGTAAAACTTGGAAATTCACCAAATTGCTAAAACTTCATTTTTCCTTTATCCTTGGGATTTTGACTCATTCTGAATATTAATTTTATGACTGCATCTGAATTTCAGGGTTAAAATTTTATTTAATCGGGTTGAAAATTCAACTGTGTTGCAGAGAATTCGCCTTTTGGCTTTAAAATAGAAGAATTTGCTTGAAGTATTTTTTTATTTTGACTGGAAAATCTTTGTTGGCTAGAAATTCCACTCTTTTCTTGAAATTTCGTTATTTTGTTTAGATAATTCATCTCTTTTAGTACAAGTTTTATCTATTTTAGTGAAGACCACAACCTTTTAGTTAAAAATAATTGTGTTTTTTTATGATTCAATTTTTTTGTTGAAAAGTTGTCTTTTATAACGATAGACTGTTTTTCAATTGATTCATCATTGTAGTTGAGAATTTAACTGTTTGGTGAAAAATTTAATTATTTTGTTGAAAACTAGATTTTTCGTTGAAAATTTATTATTTTTAAATAAAAATATAACTGTTTTAGACAAAAATCGTCTATTTGGCTTCAAAATCTAACTATTGGGCTGAAAATACCAACATATTGTTTATACGTCTTTTCTTGTGCGAAAATTCAGCTGCTTGGTGAAAAATTCGTCTTTCACAGAAAAATATTCGTCTTTTTTCGATTACAAATGTAACTGTAAGTAAAAATTAGAGGCAAATTCCTGCGGTTCAATTTAATTCTTTTTTTTGCAGTTCAACCATTTGGTTGAAAATTTGCCTATGAAGGTTATAAATTTATTTATTTGAAAATGTATCTTTTCGGGCGGGAAGGGGTGACAAAAATGTTGAAACAAGTGTGACGTAGTTTTTCAATTGCCGCTAATTGAAAAATATCGAATTTAAGGTAAAAAGATTCGAACTGTTCACATAGTCAGACACACGAACACGTGTATATTTTTCTATGTATTTGGTTAGTGAAACCCTACCAAGCAAATATTTTGTTACTTTAGTGTTTGGAGAAAGTGAAGAGCTCCGGAAAAACGAAGGAAGAAAAGTCTGCCTGTATCCACTTGAGCTGATCCGCTCGGGTACTCAGTTGCATTCATAAAGCGAAGAGAAGATCCAGACTTAATCCTATTAATAAATGTGGAGCCATACTCGATTTGTTTACCACGAAATGCTTACCAGCTCGAGTTGACCATTGGCGTGTAATTTTCTATAATATATATTTTTTATTCTCAGTCGATCGATACCTTGTGACTCAGGCTTCTTTTGTCTCTTCCTTCAATTACCACTCCGGAAATAATTGTCGATATTTCTGTCAGAAACATGTAAACTGTTCTTTGAACATTTAAGGTTAAAGGATCTTTATGGTTAGATTGAAAAAAGGGGCGACACCTGTCACCTCTGTTTCGGCTAGAAAAAAAATTTTCTTTGTCAAGAAAATATTAGAATCTTTAATTGAAGAATAAATGTCATGATATATCGTTATTATCATATTTAATAAGAAGTTGGAAATGGGTAGGGATTTACCAACTTTTTTTTTTACTAGTAATAGGAGTCCCTTCCGGCCCCCCCCCCCCCCCACACGAGACGTAAGAAAAGGGTAGGGTTTTGACAAAAATTATTTTTGTGACCTGCCAAAGGGGTGTTTCTGACCGTGTGCGTTTAAAGGCACCTAAACAGTGAATTATCATTTCGAAATCGTGACATACCCGTATTTAAGACATCGTTGTACACCCGTGTATGCATCCAATCAGGGCCCTGACGGGAAGTAACAGTAATTTTAAACTTATGACTGGTCAAATATGCAATTGCACCGGATCCTTAATTATTTTATAGGAAAAATATTACTGGTATGAAGGCAGAATATAAAAAGAGGAAGTTAGCTTGAATTTGAATACGAAATTACCTTCTACCTAATAGAAAAGAAATGAAATACAATTTTTCATTTTATATTAATTTAATTTGCATTTTTCTTATGCACCTACTTTTAATATAGAGTTTCTGGTAAGACAGAAAAAATATAGGAATATTGTGCTTTGAGATGAAGATACGGAATGATAAACCCTGAAAAAGAAGACCTTTTTTCGGAATACAACTGTCACATTCTAAAGAAGTACTTGTATAACACAAAAACATAGCAATTTTACTTCCGAAAGAATGTGCCCATTGATTAAATATTAGTATCAGAAACCCTTAAACACTTAGTTTATTCTTTTTTATCAAAAGCTTCAGTGGACTGCAAATTGTACAGCTTATTGTGAGTAGCGAATAAATTAGAAAAAAGTTTAAAAATATTTTCATGGTTGGTAGTTCTTTGAAAATAATGCTATTAATTACGACTGCTACTTTGATGGTGAAACTAACTGACCAGTTTCGTGTGACAAAAAGTCCTTGTTCATATTAGTTCATATTAGTTCATATTAGTAACAATAGAAATCGGCAGACAAACAATAAAGTTAATCATATTTATCACCAATGTATTTTTGTAACAATGAAAGCAGTGAAAGTTACAAGTTTTGCTCCTCAGTGACATTGACAGAACTAAACACCTTAGCAGTGCTGCTAAAATTTGCCCCGAAATATTGCTTCATGTTCACGATCGTCACCATGTTAATTATTTCGGAGATTTTGCAAAGGCTGATCACATTGTTCAATTATTTAAATATGCTGCAATTTTATAAACTGCTGAAAATCGCAGATGAAAATATTAGTTCCAAGAACTCCAAGTTAAGAAAAAATAGTTTATTCTTTAGACATGGAGCTTTCAGGATTTTATCTAAGTAATATAACATCGTCGTACCGATGACGGGTAAAAATAATTAGAGAAGGGAAAGTGTAAACTAATCTACATGGAATCCTAGTAGGAATTCAATATAAATTCTAGAATATTTTTTGCACTTTGTGGATAGGAAGAGATTAGTTGCTTAGATAAAATATTGAAAGTCTTGAAGTTCTACACAGAGAGAAATGGACTGTGGTTACTATAACCACATAAATTGAGTCAGGCTAAATCATGTCACAGGTACAAG
>JAAAKG020161894.1:0-29131 GCA_010014905.2 Druon quercuslanigerum
TTAAATATAAATAAAATAATAATATATTTTTAATAATTTTTCAATATATTTCAACAGAAAGACGACAATTATTTTTTAATTTATCTTAGAGGAAACGATGCAATTTTGCACTATACTATTCATTCTGAAATACGATATTCGAATGTCAGTAGTTAAAGGTCAGTTTTTGGCAGATAATAGATGGAATCAGAACCAGAGGGTCTTAACTCAATTATTATAACAAAACAATAATTAAAATCGAATTTAGAAAACCATGAAATAATTATTACCTTTTTTTCAAGAAATCGATTCTTCTTTCCGTTACAGTACTCTACAGTTTTGAGAACTTCAGTAGTGCAATTCGGTTTAAATAAGCCATGTTAAAAAAAAGAGCATTTAATTTTTAGTTCTGTTTTAATTAAAAGCAATAATTTGAAAGAAAATTAGTTTACAGAAAATGAAGAATATTTGCACTATATTTTTTATTCTGAAATACATGTTTCGAATATCAGTATATAGGTCAGTTTTGGAAAGAATACATGAAATTTGAACAAGAAGGTTTTATCTCACATTATTACCAAAAATTTAATCTTGAAATGTACACAATTTTTTGCAGAAGCTATAAGTTGCTAATTTAAGAATTTTTTATAAAAAATGAACTAAATATTTTATAAAAAATTCAGACACAAATTTTTTCGTATTTTAGAAATTTCCATTCAAAAAAAGTCTAAATGGAATGAATATTGTAGGCTAAAAATTGATTTTTCCACAAAAATACGAAATTGTTATCGATAAAACTATGCTTTAGAATTAATTTGAAATACGGCAATTTGTTTATTAATTTCGTCTATAGGAAATCAATAATTTTTTGAGTTGCAGTACTCATTTTCAAATATGTTTTGAGAACAGCAGTAGTGCAATTCGGCTTAGATGAGACATGTTAAACAAAAAAACCATTTAATTTTCAGTTATGTTTTACTTGCAAAGGATAATTATTTTAATATTTAGTTTATAGGAAATAAAGAATTTTTTGCACTATTTCATTTATTCTGGAATAAATCTTTCGAATATCAGTAGTATAGGTTAGTTTTGGGTAGACAATACATTAAATTTGCACCAGAGGGTTCTATCTCCAATTATTACCAAAAATGCATCGATATGTACACAATTTTTGTAAAGGTTATTAGTTGCTAAGTACAGAATTTTGTAACAAAAAAATTTAATCAAATTTTTTATAAAAAATTAATCAAGTTTTTCATAAAAAATTATTCAAAATTTTTCATAAAAAATTATTCAAATTTTTCATAAAAAATTATTCAAATTTTTCATTAAAAATTAATCAGATTTTTCATAAAAAATTCACACGCAAACTTTTTTGGATCTTAGAAATTTTCACTAAAAAGAAAGTCAAAATCGAATGAATATTGTAGGCTGAAACATGATTTTTCCACAAAAATACGAAATTGTTGATAATAAAACTATGGTTTTAAATGAATTTGAAAAACTTAAATTTATTTATTAATTTTTTCTGTCGGAAATCTATTATTTTTTCCGTTGCAGTATTCATTCTAAAATATGTTTTGAGCACGTCAGTAGTGCAATTCGGCTTAGATCAGGCATGTTAAACGAAAAGACCATTTAATTTTCAGTTATGTTTTACTTGCAAAGGAATAATTATTTTAATATTTAGTTTACAGAAAATAAAGAATTTTTTGCACTATTTCATTTATTCTGGAATAAATCTTTCGAATATCAGTAGTATAGGTCAGTTTTTGGTAGACAATACATTAAATTTGCACCAGAGGGTTCTATTTCAAATTATTACCAAAAATGCATCGATATGTGCACAATTTTTGCAAGAGTTATTAGTTGCTAAGTGCAGAATTTTTTTATACAAAAAATTATTTAAATTTTTCATAAAAAATTCACACAAAAATTTTTTCGAATTTTAGATGTTTCCGTTTTAAAAAAGTCTAAATCTAATGAATATTGTAGGCGGCAAATTGACTTTTTCACAAAAATATGAAATTATTAATAATAAAGCTATAGTTTTGTATTGAATTAAAAAAAACGTGATTGGTTTATTAAGTTTGTCTGTAGGACATCAAGAACCTTTTTCGTTGCAGTACTTATTCTGAAGTATGTTTCGAGAACGTCAGTAATGCAATTCGGTTTAGATCAGACATTTTAAAGAAAAAACTCATTTAATTTTATATTTTTGTTATAACTGAAAAGCGATAATTTAGAAAAAATTCAGTTTACAGGAAATGAAGAATTTTTTGCACTATGATATTTATTCTGGAATACGTCTTTCGAATGTCAGTAGTATAGGGTAGTTCTGGAGAACCAATACATGACATTTAGACCAGAGGATTTCATCTCAAATTTTTACCAACAATTCCGTCTTGAAATTTAAACAGTTTGTGCGGAAGTCATTAGTTAATAAATAAACAATTTTTTAATAAAAAAATCAAACTTTTTATCAAAAAATGCAAACACAAAAATCTTTTCGATATTTAATTTTTCCACAGAATCTTTTTTTACAGTCTGCGGTTTAAACAATATGCACATATTATTACTAAAACCATGCTTTAAATTAAATTTAAAAAACCGTACTTTGTTTATTATTTTGTTTACAGGAAATCGAGAATTCTTTCCGTTGCATTACTAAGTTTTAAATACTTCTTGAGAACGTCAGTAGTGAAATTCGTTGACGTAATACCTGATAATGAAAGAACAGTATTTTAAATTTAATTATGTTTCAACTGAAACGTGAAAATTATTTTTTAGTTAAATTTAGAGAAAATAAAGAATTTATTGCATTGTTTTATTTATTTTAAAATAGGCTTTGCGGGTGTCAGTAGTGCAGGTAACTTTTGAACAGACGATACATGAAACTAGAAACAGTGGGCCCTATCTTACATTTTTATCTAAAATTCAAACTCGAACTGTACACAATACGTACAGAAGTTAATAGTTGCTAAATAAAGAAGTTGTTAACCATATTAATAAAATATTTTTAAAAAAATGCAAACCCAAAAATGTTTCCCAAATTAATTTGTTTACAATAGCGTGCAATCTTTATTAAAAAAAAATCATAATTCAAATTAAATTCGAAAAAAACATGATTAATTTATTGATTTTGCTTGCAGGAAATCAAGAATTTTTTACGATGAAGCACTCAGAAATACGTTTCAAAAACGTCAGTTGTAAAATTTGGTTTTTGTCAGATATAATAAAGTAAATCATCCTTTTCTTCTGTAGAACTAAAACACAATAATTTTTTGTAATTAGTTTACAGGAAATAAAGAATTTTTTGCACTATACTATAAATTCTGAAATACGTTTTTCGAATGTCAGTAGTAAAGGTCGGTCTTGAGCAGCCAATACATGAAATTAAAAGCAGAGGGTTCTATTTAATATTTTTATCAAAAATTGAATCTCTTAGTTCACAGAATTTAAGTAATATTTATTAGTGGTTAAATAAAAAAGTTTTCAATTAAAAAGTTCACAATATATTTTATAAAAATGGAAAGACATTAATTTATCAAAATTTAAAAAATTTTCATGAAAGGGAACCGTTCAAATCGTATGAATAGTGCAGGTTTAAAAATAATTTGTTCACAGAATTATGCAATTGTTCTTAATAAACCTGCAGTTCAGATTTAATTTAAAAAATCCTAATTCGCTTATTAACTTTATTTTTTGAAATCAAATTTGTTTTCCTTTCCAGTACTTATTTTCAAACACGTTTTACGAACGTCAGTAGTGCAAGTAGGTTTAGGTAAGACATAATGTAAGAGTAGATCATTAAATTTTAAATTACTCTTTAACTGAAAAGCGATCATTATTTTTTAACTTAGTTTACAGAAAATGAAGATTTTTTGCACTATATTATTATTTCTGAAATACGCTTTTGAATGTTAGCAGTAAATGTCAGTTTTAAGCAGGCAGCACATTAAATTAAAACTAGAGTTATTACGAATGTAACTGATCATGTATAGATTGCATTACAGATATCAATTAAATATTCTATAATTAAGGGCTCAGAAGAAACCACATATATGATTTAATGCGCAGAATTCCTAAAATTAAATAAGCGTTACATCGGATTTTAAGTTTGATTTTATTCTCATGGAAATTTCTTAAATTCCAAATATAATTTAACATTATTCGAATTTGAACGCTTCAAAGTAAAAATTGTATAAATTATCATTTTTTTTATTTTTAAAAGTGAAATGACATTTGGGTCAGTCTATAAAATAACGAATTTCCAATTCTGATTTTATTGAAAGATTTCATCAGCTACTAGCGAGTTTTTGGTACAAAACCATTCATCAAAAAACAAGAAATCTAAAGGATTAAATTTAAAAATACCATTTTACGTTTTGCAAACGTTAAACTTGTTAAGGTTGTTAATGACTATTAATAATGAGGACCCTTTCTTTTCATTATCTAAAATTAATATTTAATATTAATTTTTATTTTCTTAGCTGTTAATCTCTTTTCTGTTCTATTGTTTTGTACAAGGTTTTGGAACTTAATAATTAGGGGTGGGTTTCTGATATCCGGCAAAGATGTTTGGTCGCCAATATTCTCCGGGGGAGCAAAAAGGAGAATTTTTATTTATTATTATGCATAAATTATTATGTATTATTAACTACTATTCGGATTTACGGAAATCACTTTTAGGCCGGCTATTTACTTCTTAAATTAAAAAGTTGGACATATTTTTGCATGGGATGCATTGTAGGATTGTAAAAAGCAATTTCAGCAGAAAAAATTGGTTGAAATTTTTTTTCATCGTTCATTTGAACGTTTAAAACTTTGTGATCATTATTTTTATTTGTATTAGAAGATAGCATTTTTAACGACAGCAATTTTCGATTCTGAAAATATTTTATTTTCGGTCCACCCTAGTTCGTATACATGTATATAATATGTATAGTTAGGGTGATCCAAAAATTCGAGTTGCAAAAATAAGATTTTTTATTATTTAAACAAAATTAAAACCTAGTCACTTGTAAAGGAATTTCCAAGAAAGAATTTCTAAACTATATATTTGAACTTTAATCTTCTTAACCCTCATAAATATGTGCCTAAAAAATGCCTAAAAAATTCAAAATAGCAGTTTTATGTAAATTTCATGCTAAAGACGTTTTTTTTCAACATTGAATATTTTGATTAAAAAATTTACAATTTTGTACATATTTTGTAATTAATTTTTAATGTTTGAAAAATATTTGTTTTCCAGTAAATCAATAAAAGGTACTATTTTTCGGGATTGATAATATAGTTGATGAATTTTATAAAAGACACTTTTTGTTTAAAATATTTTTCAATTGTTAAAATGATTCCTGTTTTTCCATTGTTCACCAAATCGTGAAAATTTAGTATTTTCGGAAATAATTGACAAAATTCACTAATATCTGAAGGACGTTAATATTAGCTGGTTTTTAAATACATTGGTCAGTTTATTTTTATTTAAAAAAATTGTAAGTACGCAGGATATTACCGGAACAAAATAAAGTAGAATAATTTTTCTAATGAACCTAAAAAATTCGATTAAATTTCGTGTCAAATTATCCATATATTAAGAGCTTTTGATAAATAAAGAGTGAGTGACAAATTTCTGATTTTGATCAGTTTTCAAGATTTGAATTCATCTCCTGAAAAAATCTAGAAAAATAATGATATTAAGATTAAGTTTGCTTAAAATAAGCACAATATTCGTCACAATAAAATAAGCCAAAGAGAATGTAAAAATGTTTACTGGTTTTCGAATTATCATAAAAAATATGGAGGCGTGCGCAAGGCAGAGGTCGACGGTCGAGCAGTGACTGCGGTCGAGCAATGACTGACGGCAGTCACTGCTCGACCGTCGATTTTTTTCTTGCGCACGTCTCTACATTTTTTATTATAATTCGAGAACTAGTAAACAGTTTTACAGTTTCTGGGGCTCGTTTCTAAGAAAATATTCAAGGTTTCTTTTTACGTGACTATAAAATTTTCACGATTATATGCCGAGATTTTTTTGGATTTTAAATTAAACCTGTAAAATTCTCGAAAATCATAAATTATACCATTCCTTCTTTTTTAACTAAGTCCTTATTAATAAAAAAAAACTTTTAATATACCTCGTATAACTCGAAATCTAATGAGCTTTTTAACTATTTTTTAAAAAACTTTTTTATTTTATTTCGTTCCGGAGATATCCTGCGAGATGTGAACACATATTTTAAAATGCTAATTCCTCAGTTGTCCTCATACTCCAGGCTGGTACAGTATTTTGTATCCTGAGCACCCAATTTCAGACTCTTGCCACTCAGAGCTGCAGCTAGAACGAATCGTCGATCAGTAATCACATCACCCAAAAAACAACAAACGAAATTGCTCCTACAAGAGGAAAGTAGCAAACGCATGCGCGCCAATCTTGTTTATATTTCTCCCCAAGAGGAGAGTTCACATCGGCGAGAATCAAAGAGGGGCGGGAGGAGGGGGTGTAGGGGGAGAAAAAATACAGAGGAGCGTGGTATGAGAGAAAACGAGAGGAAAGGGACGAGATCAAAGGAAGATGAAGGAGAGACAAAGAGAGCCGATAAGAAATAAAAAATGTGTGTGAGAGAGATGTTGTAGAGGGTAGTGGAGCAAAGATTCTAAATATAGACAGAGTTGCCAGGTTGCAGAAACAGCCACCGCCCCTTTGAGCACTGGGACTGGTTCGCCGGTCTATGGACTGACAAGGTCGCGTCATCGATCGGTATGGAAGGAAGGTGGAGAGAGGGTGGTTTTGTGACGCTGCAAGTGACGTCATCGAGTGACCCGTACGCTCTGTGGCGCACTCTGACTCTCACCGCGTGAACACAAACAGTGGCCAAAATAGTATGTAGACTGTTGTGGACTGCAGAGACACTCTAACCACCCCCCTCCCTCCTTGTTCACCCCTCCTCTATTCCGTCCAACCCCTGGCTCTAGGAGGAGCATCGTCACCCGGCTTTGTCCCATTTGCTTGCGATCCACATGAAAGTTGATAGTCCGAGAATGATGACTCGTGCTTTCCAATCTAAGAAGTCAGCTCAGTCTCATTGTTGGATCTGATGTGTAGAGAATCAGGGTAGCCACTGATAGGGAAAATCGGACGTTTTAGAGAAAAAAGTTGGTAATTTTCAAGATTTGCAAGGAAGCTACTGGACCGGGAATCCGGGAAATGACCGAGAATTTTTTGAGACCGGAAAAAACAGGGAACTGACAGGGAATTTTTTGTTTCCAGAAATTTTACTAAGACTTAGAATCCAAATCTATCAAATCTTTTGAAATATCAGAAAACTTAATATCATGTGATATAATGTTATTTAAAATAAGTTTAATTTTAACTTTAAAAAATTTTATGGCAGTAATTTATTTTTAAAGATAAATATTCAATCAAGAAAATTTAAAAATAATTTTTTAAATTGTATTTTAATTAAGTATTAAGAATTTAACAATAATTGACTATACATGACAATTCTGCATCTGTTCAAAATTAAACAATTTACAGATTTGAACGGTAAAAATTGAACTGTTTCATTTAGAAGCTTTAGCAATTGAAAAAAAAAATTTAAAGGTTTGATTAAAACTTTATAAACTTTTTAATTTTAAAAGAATTTCAAATGAATAGATTCATAATTAAATACTCTTATTAAATTTTAAATCCCATTTAAATGTTGATTCAGTCTAATATATTTATTTTTTAACCCATTTGGTTTAAACATTTTTAGTTTAGAAAAAGAATTATTTTTATTATTTAGCAATTTTTTACTGACATTATAAAATAAACAAATAAGAGTTAAAAAGTCAAGGCTAAACAATTTGAAACTAAATTGACTTAACACGTTAGAATTTCAGAGAGCTGAATTTTAACTTTGAATTTTACAATATTTATTCTTGTATTTATAAAAAAATTATTTCTGAGTGAAATTATTGAATTTTAATGTATAACTCACACTTTAACCAGTATTCTTTAAGAACAAGCGCGAGTAACTTCAATAGATATTTTGAAGTTTTGGAAAGATTCCAAATTAATTTAAAATTTGAAGAAATTTTAAAAAATTATATACAATATATATATTTTAAAATATTTCAAAACAACAATTTTAAGTTGTTCAAGATTTTTGCAATATTTCAAAATCAAAAACTTTTTTCAAGATTCCTGGGAAAATTAACAATGAGTTTTTATGTTTTTTTAATAACATTCATTACTTTTTCCAAAAACTTCGAGCTGATTAGAGGAATATTGAATATATTATAGTATATATTATATTTAAAGGTTTCAAAAGATTAAAAAAAATATATTGAGATTTCTAGGAAAATAAAAAATGATTTTAAGTTTTCAAAAGTCAATTCAAAATAAATGTTTAAAAAAATTTTCAAAATATTTATAAACATTGCAAAAAAAATATCTAGGAATTTGTAAAGTAATTTTTATTATTTTCCAGGATTTTGTAATGTTTTTGAAAAAAATCGAATGGTTTTAAAGGACAAGTGTAAAATCCCGAAAGATGAAGTTCCCGACTCTGTAAAATTTTTAATTTGGAAAATATCCCGATAATACAATTGCCGGATACTAAAATTTCCAAATAATATATTCGGGACGACACACTTGGTTATTAAAAATGCAATAATCAAATAATTTTATTAAAAAATGTATTTTAAATGCTAAACGTACTAGTATTATGGTTTTAATTTAAATTAAAAATAATTGACAAAATATTTCCCCGGAGAGTATTTTGTACATTCTCATCCTAATGAGCGCGAGAACGAACAATTAATAAAATATATATTTAAAAAATTTGTTATTGTTTTAATTCACGATTTTTCTAGTTCGGATATTTTAAAATTTGGTATTTTTCTGTCGGAAATTTGATTATTTATTAATTTTAAAATCCGGCAATATCATAAACTATTCGGGAATTTTATTATTCGGAACTTTTATTACTCGGAAAATTCACCGAGAGGGAAATATTATTTTTTAGGATTTTTCACTTATCCGATGGAAAATCCTCAAAATGAAAAAATTGCTGAAATATAAAAATGACGAATTGCAAAATTCCGAAAACTATAAAATTCCCCAAATATGAAAGTTTTGAATTTAAATAATTAAAAAATTTCTTTTCATCAATATTATTTAATTATAACAAATATAAAAATTAAATATTCAAAATACAAATTTTAAAACATTTCTGCGTTAAACGAAAATGTTCTGTGATCAAAATTTACAAAAGAGACAAATTAATTTGACTAATTTTTATTCCAAATTAAGGAAGTTATTACGATAAATTTCCAAAAACATTTTTCCCAATTAAAATATGTAGAATATTCTTATAATTTTTTTTTTATTTATAATAACTTGCGTTAATTAAAAAGAAATAGGTTAACCTATTAAATCCGGCAGATTTCTGGGTGGAGCGGAAGTACTGAAGCGAGTCATTGATCCAAGAGTTTAACGACACCGTTAAGCGTAAGTTACTTATGCGTAACTTGAGAAGGATTCAAACGAGGATAGTTAAAATTTTTTGGGAGAGTTTAGATGCTCTTATCTTCTAAATTTTCGTAAATAAAAATTATTAAATCTTTTTTAATTTTTATCCAATTTACGTTTAGGAGTTTCACCAACCCTATAAAATTTCAACACGTATTTCCCGTACGAAAAAAAAACGTTTTTGTAAATTTTGAACAGAGTCGTCAATCTCAGTCGTTCAGATTTATAACGCAACATTTTTTTACAATATTAGCCAGAGGATGCAATACATTTTTATCCCCCCCAGAAGTCTCATAACAGTTTTTCTCCCTCGAATTTTCTAGTTTTTATCCACTTTACAGGGTGAGTAAGGTAATAATGGATCCAAGTTACCAAAAATAATTATTTACAAAATTTATTTTATATTTATAGTATTATCTTCTTAGAATAATGCTAGAAATTTTCGGTTTTTCAGAAATGTTCAAATTTTTGTCCACTTTTCTATTGTATTGAGGTAATAATTTATGCAAGTTAATTTTGTAATCCTTGGATTTTTTATTTTCAATACATTAGTAAAAGATTAAAAATACGTTTTTTAGAAAATATGAAGTACTATTTAAACACGATTCTCTTTCATGTTTCTTTATTATTAGTTAATAACTAAAAAGCCGAAGGAAATTTGAAATTTTCCGGGAAAAAACAGAACAATTTTAGCATTACTCTAAGAAAAGATAGTTATAAATAATAATAATAATAATACACTGTATAAAAAAAAATATTTTATTACCACGGTTTTGTTAACTTTAATCATTTAAATTTCTAGCATTATTTTAAAATAATATTATGATAAACAATAATTATGAGTTTAAACCATTATTCTTAGTAAGTTTTGGTGCTTTGTAGTATTAATTATTTTTTTATTTATTTATTGCATTATTTATTACCTTATTTTAACTTATATTTTAATATACTCTTGAATAATATTTTTGAAAATAATCATACATACATTGTTAACATCGTTTTAAAAATGCTTTTTTGTAAAGTTTCTACGATTATTCTGAAACAATTTTTTGATAAAAAAATCAGCCTCGACATTTATAAAACAAATGAAAATTTCAGAATAAATTGCAAGATTTTATCATTTTTCTTAGATAATATTCATAATACTAATAATTAATTGTTTAAAAAAATATTTTTATTAACTTCGATTGATTATTGTCTCAATATAAGTGAAAAAATGACTAAAGTTCTAATCATTGTTCCAAGAGACGATAGTTATAAACAATAATAAATTATTCAAACAATAATGTTGGATAGTTTTAAATATTTGTTGTGTTTCTTTAACTGAAAAGTTTGCAATTTTCGAAAACTAAAATTTTTTAACATTATTTTTAAATAAAATTGTTACAAATAATATAAATAATTGAAAAAATTCTATTTGTTCAATTTGATTAAATATTACCTGTCTCTAAGTAAAAAGTTGAAAAAAAGTTAAAAATTTCTAAAACAAACTGAAAGACTTTGTTTCTTCAATCTAAGAAAAATAGCTATGAAATATAATAAAAATTCATATATCTTGATTAAAAATTAACTTCCTTGTTCAGAATTGTTCTCTTCCGTCTCAACTATTTTTTTAAAAATTGGACTTTTAAGTTTCAAAACTGAACTATTTTGTTAAAAATTGATCTATTTGGAGTTGAAGACTCAATTACACTGTTAAAAAATTATTATTTTTGTGTGAGTTGATGGTTAAATGAAAATGGTTAAATTTTGTTTTTTTGTTAGCAATTAATTGTTATGAAAGAAAATTGAACAATTCCATTTTTTGTTTAAAATGTATACTTTTTGTTGAAAATTCAACTGTTCTGTTGAGAATTCATCTTTCTTGATTGAAAATTACCTTTCTTCTTGAAAATTTTCTTCAAAACTTAACTATTTTTTAAAATTTATCCATTTAGATAAAAAATTAATTTTTATTGTTAAAAGTTCATAATTTTGGTTAAGAATTCAACTATTTTGTTAAAAATTCATTCTTTAATTCGAATTTAACTGGTTGATAATTCGTTTTTTTTTGTTTTTACAAATTTTCTTTTTAACTGAAAGTTCAACTGTTTTATTTTTTATTAAAATTTTTTAACCTTTTCTAGATAAAAATTTAACTATCTGTTTCAAAACATATGTACTTTGTTGAAAATTCGTCTTTTGAGTAAAAAATTCATTTTCTCGGTAAGAAACTCTTCTTTGTTGATAGATGCATACATTTATTGAAAATTCAACTCTTAATTGAAAAAATTATTCTTTCGAATTGAGATTTCATCTTTGATGGTCAAAAAGTCATATTTTCGAAACTTTTTGAAATTTTTTTTACTCGAATATAATTTTTAATTTTAATATAATATTATCCCCCCCCCCCCCTAAAGGTGATTTGCTTAAAATATTAAAAATTAGGATTTTTTTGCACTATACTATTAATTTTCAAATACGCTTTCGAATATCAGTAGTATATGTCGGTTTTGATCAGACAGCACATGCAATTAAAACCGAAGTAAAAAAAAATACAGACCGCAAAATTTATGGGTATAACAAAACAATAAATAGATCAAAAGTACTGTTCCTTATATTTTTGGGTGAGCTCAATTTGAATCCGTCGTCAAAATTCGAATATTTTGACTTCAAAATTAAATATGGCGGTTTTTACATACAAAAATAGCGAAAAATGTTTAACTAGAAAGACGAATTTCTAACAAAACAGTTCATTTTTCTAAACAAAAATAAATTTTTAAACCATACTGAATTTCTGATCCGAAAAGATTATTTTTCTTCAAGAAAAAGACTAATTTTTGAGAAATTACAAGATAAAGTTAAGTTTTCTTAAAAATAAAGATGAAGTTGTTTTCCTAATTCAAAACCAAAAATGCAAATTTTCAACAAATGAAGATTCTTGAGTCATGAAAGAATAAAATTTCTTTTAAATTGTTGAACCTTTAAGCCAAAATATGCATCTTTTTGGCTTGAAAAGTCAGTTATTTGGTAGAAAAGGAAGTTACTAAATTTTTGGATTCGGTAATATTGGTCTTCAATTCCTAACGTCTGAATAAATTAATATAATTACATTTCGTCACTTACCTAATACTTACGATCTGGCATCCTTCTTAGAGAGTTTCATTTGTTAATGATACAACAAACAAATAAAATTTTATTATATTTATTTTCATCACATTATATAAAAGTATGAATACAGGCCAGAATATCAAGATGAATTTTCTAGAAAAGGCAGAAATATTCTACTTGTTATGCTGTATGTTGAAAATCCTCACTAATGAATAGGAGAATAAATAGAATCCTTCGGAGGCTGGATTATGTCCTTAATTTGTTGTTTGAATTTGGGGTTCATTTATTAGCGACCCTATTAATCCTATGTGGCACCTTGTGACGTAGGGACAGTCCCCTCCTTAAAAAAATGTAATTTAATCATTATCGTATTTGTGGTCGACTCTCATGAAATTAATTCAGATTATTGCATTTTCCAACTAGAAAAAGAAACAATCAAAAAATGAATAACATTTATAAAATTGATTTCCGGTTCATTAGAGACAAATACACAACAAAGGAAAAAAGAGTTAGAGAAAGGAAAGAGTCAAACAAAAACACCCTTTTATTTTTTCCTTATTCTTTCTCCGTCTTTTTTATGCTGCTAGGGAACCAACATGTTTTGAGGTCAAATAAGACATCATCAGGAATTATTTATAGAAAAATTACCCGTATGAATGTTTGAGAATTTTAATTATTTGTTAGAAAATAATTTTTCTGTAAAGAATACTTCCAATAGTAGGCTGCAGAATTTAATTTATTTAATCAAAAACTTTATTGCATCGCATGCTGTATCTTAATAGATCATTTTTTAAATTCACCCATTAATTCTCTTTTTCTCAGATTTCTCTCATGATAAAAGATTTGAACATCTTTCCAATTGAAATCATAACCATTTGTGATTTTATGTTTTGAAAAGACTGAATGATATCCAGGATATGCTTATTTTTTGATGATATGTATAGTATGTAAATCTGAAGTTACCCACACTTTTTTCGAAATAGTTAAATATATAAATATAATTAAATACTTTGTTATAAAAAACTGGATGTGAGAATAAATGCGTTTTAGCTATAAAATTTTTTTCACAATCCTATTTTTTTTTTACATGGAATGATTAGAGAGAAGACTAAGTGTTCTTCCGGAACATTTCGTTCTTCTAAGTAATATCAAGAAAATTTATTTTTCCTAAAGCTTCTGTTTCAAGTGTAAATTGTAATCTTAGGTTTACACTATTATTTAACAAAATATCTACATTTTTTATATATTTAAAAAATGCTGAAGCATAAAAAGACCTTGCATAACAACCAAAATTAAAATCAACTTGTCCAAAACTTTATTCTATACATCCTGCATAACTATTTCAGCTAAAATAGGAGACAGAACTGATCATATAGGAGGTCCTAATTTTTTAATAACAATCAATAATACATTCTTAGTACACTACCGTCCGAAATTATGAGATCGATTGACGCAAACACTATTAAAAATCACTACTGGCTTTGAACCACGATAACTCACCAAAAAAAAATGATAGCGCATTTAAAAAAAAAATACATGAGCACATATATAAAAATTTTCTGTTAAAATTTAATAATTTATCGTATCGCTGATTGAAGAAATTTTATATTAACGCGTTTTACGTCTAAAAAAAATTATAAAAATAAAAAGTCAAACATTTTTCACTATTTTCGTATGCACAAACCGCCATATTTAATTCTGAAGTCAAAGTATTCGAATTTCTACCACGGATTCGAATTTAGCTCACCCAGAAACATGAGGAACAGTACTTTTGATCTATTTATTATTTTGTTATACCCATAAATTATGAGGTCAAACTCATGTTATGAAATCGATAGCTTTGGTCGTTAATGGGTTATTCATGAAAGTTTTTTAAAAACGTTTTAAATCCCTGTTAATGTTTAAAATCATTTAATCTTGTGTTTCTTGGAATATATTTAAATTCACTTAAAATATTTAAGGTCGTAAAAAATTCCTTAAAATTAAATTTAATTTGATTTGTTCTTCCAATTTCAATCTCCAAATATTTTGAATTCTTTAGAAATTTTACAAGATTCATTTAAAGCCCTGGAAATTTTATAAATGTTTAAAAATCCTTCAAAATTTTTTAAACTTCCGTAAATGCTTGTACATTTTTTATTTCTTTCGACTGCCACGGACTGTTTATAAATTGCTCAAAATCCGTCAAAATATTTTTAAACCCTCTGAAAAACCGATAAACTTGTTCTAAAGAGTGGAAATATTTTTACAAATCCGAAAAAATCTTTTAAAAGCCTTAAAATCTGTGGAAGTCCCTACAAAATTATTTGAAAGCCTTTGAAATCCCTTAACAACTATTTATCTTTTAAAATATAAATTATTTAAAAAAATAATTAGTTTCTACATTCTCTTCACTACCGTCAGAAATCATGAGATCGATTCACGCAAGCACTATTAAAAATCACTGCTGGCTTTGAACCGAATAGGTCACGCACAGAGGTGGTGCTTGATTGGGGCTCTCTTATACTTTTGATTCTGCTCATCAGTAAATTTTTTTAAAAATTATTTTAAATTTTTTAAATTATATAATTTTCCTAATTATTTACAATTATTTCAATTCAGAATTATCCCCATATTGAAGAATAAAAAAATGATAACCAGTTTTTTTTTATTTTCTAAAATTTTTATCAACTAGAATAATTATAATAATGTACATATAATGTTACGAGAGTAAAATATTAATAGAGAATAATAATAAACTTTCTCAAGTAAATGAAATATAAAACAGTGCCTAGGTGTAATGAAAATTATATTGCCAAAAAAGTTGGAGTGTCAAATAATCGTAAATATTGACGATGGATAGCCTACTATTTAATAGAAATTGAAGTTATAATAATATATAATAATAATTCCATTATTATTCACTTTTAATATTTTTGAGTGTTTTTCATATCAATAATTTATTTAGAATTTAGATGCTTAATTCGTTTGAAAAATAGTTTACTCTCGTAAGAATATAACTACATTTTTATTAATATTCTAGTTATTAAAAACTTTTAGTAATAAAAAAAAATGTTCATCATTTTTAAAAATTTACAGTATTTTAAAATAAAAATTACTGATGAGCAGAATTAAAAGTATAACAGAGCCCTAATGAAGCACCACCTCTTTGCGTGGTCTATTCGGGCCTGCCTCGAAGAAGGAGTCGAGCAGCAGACCGGCCGAGAACCGTAATCGTCGACTAAAACTAAACTCAGATACGATTGAACATTTTTAATCGTATCTCGGGAACCGATAAATATTTTTCAAGTTTCTTTGGCTTAAATTAAAGATAAAGTTTCAGGCCTAGTTTCCTAGGTCATGCTGAAAGTTGAAGTCGAGATACAAAATTTTAGAAAATCTAGAAATTTTTAAAAAAACTTATCACGTGCTGTATTCACTTCAAAAGATAAAAAAAATCTGTTTAACATTAATAGACGTGAAATTTTATAGGCTTTCCAACTGTTTTTTTTAAATACGCTATCATTTTTTTTCGCTGAGTTATCGTGGTTCAAAGCCAGTAGAGGTTTTTAATAGTGCTTGCGTCAATCGATCTTATAATTCCCGACGGCAGTGTATACTAGATGAAGTGCATCATTTTTTTCTCATGAACTTCCATAAGAATTGCTACTGTAATCTCCTCTTTATCAGATTTTGTTATAACTAATTCTGGATGATTTTTTGAGAAAAATTTTGTTGCAAGTAAAGTTTAATTTTATTCGTTGTTTAATCAAGTTTTTAAAGAATTATTTTATGGTAATAGGTTATATAAACCGATAATTTGGGATCAACATTCATCTACATTATTGTCAGGTATTTTTACAATATTTAATAATCAAATTTAAGAAAGTTCTTCAGTTAATCTGTGTTTTATCTGATTTGTCTTTGTTTCTAAAATCATAACTTACTTTTTTATTTTTCTCAAAAAGTCTTTTCAGCAAAAACCTTACAAATCTTAAACTTTATCAAAAATTTTTTATAACCCTGAATATCCTAATTGTTTAATGATTACATAAAAAATTGCATAGCCATTAAAAATATAGAAAAATAATGGATTATAGAAAATTCATTATAGAAAATTATTATTCAGAAAACAATTGTAGGATAATCAGGATAAAATAACAAGTACAGAAATCTTGAAACAATTATTGCCAAAGATACAGAAAGTAGAAAGAACGATTTATTTTAGCCCCCACTCTTTATTATAAAAATACACTTAAATATAAATTCTATTGGTGCTATTTAAAATATTTTCAAATGTATTAAAATATTGAAATCTGTTAAAATATTTTAACATCCATTTAAATTTAAGAAAATCTCAAATATCCTCAAAATAATTGGAGGTCCCATAATTCTTAATCTTGTCAACTTGAATTTTTGGAATCCTGAGAAATCCCTTAAAATAAAGTTTGATAATTTGCGTAAATTATAATTACTTTACATCTCTTTAATATAATTTTAATTAAACCCATTCAATGAAATTCTCTAGAACAAATGTTAAAATCTCTTGAAATTTTTGATATCCATTGAAATCTTTTATAAACTATTGAAATCTATAAAAACGTTAAAAATCCATTTTAAAAAAGAATAAACCATTTGGAAGATCTCGGATAACATTTAAAGAAACTGATTCATTAAAGTTATTTTTAAACAAATTTTAAATGTCTAGAAATATTTGAAATGCCTTGAGATCTCTTTAACCCATAAGAATTTCTTACAATTTAATGAAATTAAATTTATTTTACAAAGTTATCTAGAAATCCCTCAAAATATTTGATAAACCTAAAAATTTCTTTGAAATGTCTTAAAATTTTGTATATTTCTTAGAATCCTTTAGAAACTGCTCAAATCTATTAAAATCCTTCAAAAAATTTAAAAGCATTTCAAAAATTATTAATCAATTGAAAGCCCTTTAAACTTATTTATTAAATTTATCTAAACAAAAATTACAAAATTTCTTTGAAATCCCTCAAAATTGTGTATATATCTTAAAATCCTTTCGAATCTCCTTGAATCCCTTGGCATTCTTGGAAATCGTAAAAATCCATTTTAAAAAGTATAAATGCTTTGTAAGACCATTAAATATCAGCTAAACGAATTCTTTAAAGTTAGCTGAAAAAATTATTTTTAATCTAAAGATGCCTGAAATCCCTTGAAATCTTACGAAATTTAATAAAATCCTTGAATCTCATTAACTTCCTCGAAATACCTTCAAAACTCTTGAGATCTTTGATATCGGTAGAAATCCCTTAAAATTTTCTTTCATTTAATTTGTATTCCAAGGATAAATAAAAATCCCTTGAAATGTTTAAAAATGCTTTAATAATAATGTTTTGATATCCGTGGGAATATTTTTAATCTCTTAAAAACCGATGCAATCTTTTAAAATTATGATAAATATTTGGAAAACACATAAAATCATTTTTAATTCTTAAACCCCGTAGACTTCCCTCAACATTTGTTTAAATTCTTTATAATCCCTTAAAAATTACTGGTATATTTAAAAATCTTTCAAATTCCATGAAATTTGTATAAAATCTAAATAAATCTCTTAGAGTCCACAGAAGTTAGCTGGAATTCCAAATAAATTAAACTTACCTTATTCATTAAAGTTTTTTAAAAACGGTTGAAATCCCTGAATCCCTGCTAATATTTGAAATCCTTTTATCTTGTGTTTCTTGAAATACATTCAAATTCCTTTAAATATATGAATTCACTAAAAATTCCTTAAAAATTAAATTTGATTTGATTTGATTTTCCAATTTCAGTCTCCAAATATTTTGAAATCTTTGGAAATTTTACAAGATTCTTTTCAAGCCTGTTTTATATTTAATTTATTATGAAAATTCCATTGTTATTCACTTTTAATATTTTTTAGTGTTTTTCATGTGAATAATTTATTTAGAATTTAGATGCTTAATTCGTTCGAAAAACAGTTTATTCTCGTAATAATATATCTACAGTTTTAATAATATTCTAGTTAATTAAAATTTTAAGAAATAAAAAAAATGTTCATTATTTTTTTTATTCTTTAATAAGAGGATAATTCTGAATTGAAATAATTGTAAATAATTAAAATAACAATCAATAATTTAAAAAATTTACAATAATTTGAAATAAAAATTACTGATAAGCAGAATCGAAAGTATAAGAGAGCCCTAATCAAGCACCACCTCTGCGCGTGACCTATTCGGTCCTGCCTCAACGAAGGAGGCGAGCAGCAGACCGGCCGAGAACCGTGATCGTCGACTACAACTCAACTCAGATATGATTGAACATTTTTAATTGTATCTCAGGAACCGATGAACATTTTTTCAGTTTCTTTTGCTTAAATTGTAGATAAAATTTCAGGCTCCATGTCATATAATTTTCAAATTTTTGCAACAATTTTCCTAAGTCATGCTAAAACTTGAAATCGAGGTACAAAATTTCAGAAAATCTAGAATTTTTTTTAAAACTTATCACGTGCTGTGTTCTAATCAGCAGATCAAAAAAAATCTGTTTAACATCACTAGACGTGAAATTTCATAGGCTTTTAAAATGTGTATTTTAAAAATGACATTTCATTTTTTTTCGCTGAGTTTTCGTGGTTCAAAGCCAGCATTAAGTTTTAATAGTGCTTGCGTCAATCGATCTCATAATTTCCGACGGTAGTGTATACTGAATTTCTTATAATATTTTTTACAGAGGAATACAAGGTACTGTATTTCGCTAAAACCCAAAATTCCAGAAAGAGCAATCAAAATTGTAAAAATTGAAGAGACGTATTCAAAAGATATTATAAAATATCACTAAAACAATATCTTGATTTCGCAAGTTTTTAAATAATTTAGATCAATACCTCTGTCCGGACTTATTCCCCATAATTTTGCGGAAGGATTCGCGTGTACCCATTGATGAGGAAGGAGCCTCACAGTTGGAGCTAAATTCTGAGCTCAACCGGGGATCCGGATCCCACTGATTCCGTGACGGATATAAATTACACCGATGGCCTATTTGCGTGCCTGTAACCATCCTCCCTTTTACCTCGCATATACGATCAACGCATTCGGCGCCTTCGATTCTGAAAGGAACCACCCTTCTACCATCAATCACTTTCTTCAGACATGTCACGAACGAGAACAGAAGATTCCTGAACGGAAGAAAGGTTTTTCAAAACAAGAGCGAGAACGACGATCTTTTCATTGTCACAGATCCAGATTAAGCAGATCAAACGCAGTCGTCGTTCCTTATTTCAAAAGCTCTACTAGGGGATTTTACATTATCTTTATCACTTATATAAAAAAAAAGGAAGAAAATTGACAGTTAAGAAGACGTCGATTTTAACTAACATCGAGAAAAAAGTTATTTTTCAAGATTCCAAACAATAAAATTAGGCCTATTTGTGAACGAATTTTTAAGTTGCGCCTTTCTTTTTTTAGAATTGTTTCAATAATGAACAACTTTTTGCAATTTAAACAGTTTGATAACAAAACTGAGATTTCATATAGATAGGATGTAGAAGAAAATGTAAACTTCTAGGATTATATAAAAATAATATTTTGATAAACAATAATGATGAGTTTAAACAATTATTCTTGTTAAGTTTTGTTACGTATTCTCTTGCTCTACAGTATTAATTATTTTTTCATTTATTAATTGCATTAATTATTACCTTACATTAACTTAATATAGAATAGATTCTTAAGAGCTCTTCTTGTAAATGATTATACATTGTTTACATCGTTTTAAAAATGCCTTTTGTAAATTTTGATGAACTTTTAACTCATTTGACGTGAAAAGTTAAACCAAGGTTGGAAATGTATAAAAAAATCAGCTTGAACGATCATGAACAAAATGAAAATTTTACAGTAAATTACAAGATTTTATCATTTTTCTGAGATAATATTCTTTAAAATAATAATAAACTGTTTAAACAAATATTTTTATTAACTTCGATTGATTTTAATCTCAATCTAAGAGAAAAGTTGAATATAGGTTAAAAATTTTAAAAAACTTAAGTTCCGATCATTGTTCCAAGAGTCGATAGTTATAAACAGTAATAAATTAATTAAACAAGAATTTTCGTCAATTTTGAATTTTTTAAATAAAATTGATACAAATAATATAAATAATTTAAATAATTCTATTTGTTAACTTTGATTAAATATTATCTGAATCTAAGTATAGAGTTGAAAAAAGTTTGGAAATTTCTAAAAAAAAACTGAAAGACATTGTACCTTCAATCTACGAAAATCAGCTATGAAATATAATACAAATTCATATTTTCTGATTCAAAATTTGTTCAAAATTCTTCTCATTCGTCTCAATTATTTTCTAAAACATTCGACTTTTAAGTTTCAAAACTAAACTATTTTGTTAAAAATTGATCTATTTGAAGTTGAGGACTCAATTTATCGAATAAGAACTTATTATTTTTCAGTTAAATTCAAATAGTTACATTTTTTTGTTTTGTTAACATTAAAATTTTTTGAGAGGAAATTAAACAATTCCATTTTTTGTTTAAAATATATACTTTTTGTTAAAAATTCACCTTTGTTGATTGAAAGTTTCTTTTCTTCTTGAAAATTCTGCTCTTCCAGCTCAACATTCAACTGTTTTCTAAAACATACGACTGTTGAGCTTCAAAACTTATCTATTTTCTTAAAAATTATTCTATTTCGGTAGAAAATTAATTTTCTTTGTTGAAAATTCATAATTTTGTTTAAGAATTTAAGTTCCAAATTCATTCTTTTTATCGAATTCAACTGGTTAATAATTCGCTTTTTTGTTGTTGTTGCAAATTTTCTGTTTAACTGAAAATTTATCTATGTTATTTTTGGTTAAAAATTATTAACCTTTTCTAGTTAAAAATTTAACTATTTGTTTGGAAATGTATGTACTTTGTTGAAAATTCGTGTTTTGAGTAAAACATTAATTTTCTCGGTATCAAATTCATCTTTGCAGACTAAAAATTCATATATTTGGTAAAAAATTTGACTATTTTGTACATACACTACAGTCGCAAATTATGAGATCGATTGACTCAATTACTATTAAAAATCACTGCTGGCTTTGAACCAAGATAACTCAGCGAAGAAAAATGATAGGGCATTTTTAGAAAAACAGTTAGACAGCTTATGAAATTCCAAATCTAGTGATGTCAAACAGATTTTTTTGATATGCTGACAAGAATACAGCACGTGATAAGTTTAAAAAAAATTTCTAGATTTTCTAAAATTTTGTACCTCGAGTTCAAGTTTTAGCATGACCTAGGAAAATTGTTGTAAAAATCTGAAATTATGCGACATAGAGCCTAAAATTTTATCTTTAATTTAAGCCGACGAAGCTTAAAAAATCGTCATCGGTTACCAAGATACTATTAAAAATATTTAATCATATCTGAGTTGAGTTTTAGTCGACGATCACGGTTCTCGACCGGTCTGCTGCTCGCCTCCTTCATTGAGGTAGGATTGAATAGGCCACGCACAGAGATGGTGCTTGATTGGGGCTTTGTTATACATTTGATTCTGCTCAGCAGTCATTTTTATTAAAAATTATTGTTTTTTAAATTATTTACAATTATTTCAATTCAGAATTATCCCCATATTAAAAAATAAAAAAATGAACAGTTTTTTATTTCTTAAAATTTTTATCAACTAAAGTGTTACTAAAAATGTAGATATATTGAACGAATATATTTAACGAATTAAGCAGCTAAATTCTAAATAAATTTTGTATATGAAAAACACTGAAAAAAATTAAAAATGAATAATATGGAATTTCCGAAATAAATTAAATATAAAACAGTGCTTAGGTGCAATGAAAATTATATTTGCAATTTCTGATAAGTAGTTTATTATTTTCCTTTACAAAATAATTTTTCTTACACAAAGAACTGGCTCATTATTTAATTTTTCGGTGATCAAAATTACAAAATAAATAGGAAAAAGTGTATGTACTAATTTAGAGAATTTTCAGAGCTGTCATTGATGCGACAGGTGGCTACTTCGAGGAGTCCCATGTCTAAAAAGTTGCTTTCTTGAAATAAATCTCAATATTTTATTAAATAAGTTACATGATCGTTAGTAAATTATACTTGAAATTAGCACATATACTTTTTTCTATTTATTTTGTAATTTTACTTATCGAAAAATTAAATAATGAGCGAGATGTTTCTGTGAGAAAAATGTTTCTGTAAGGGAAAATAATAAACTACTTATTAGAAATTGAAAATATAATTTTTATTACACCTACGTACTGTTGTATATTCAGTTTATTTTGGAAATTCCATTATTATTCAATTTTAACATTTTTGAGTGTTTTTCATATAAATAATTTATTTAGAATGTAGCTGCTTAATTCATTTGAAAAATAGTTTACTCTCGTAACAATATATCAACATTTTTAATTATACACTAGTTGATAAAAATTTTAAGAAATAAAAAAAACTGTTAATTATTTTTTTATTTTTTAATATGGAGATAAGTCTGAATTAAAATAATTGTGAATAATTTTAAAAAACAATGAATAATTTAAAAAATTTAAAATAATTTGAAATAACAATTACTGATAAGCAGAGTGAAAAGTATAAGAGAGCCCCAATCAAACACCACCTTTGTGCGTGGCCTATTCGGTCCTGCCGCAACGAAGGGGGCGAGCAGCAGACCGGCCGAGAACCGTGATCGTCGACTAAAACTCAACTCAGATACAATTGAACATTTCTAATCGTATCTCGGGAACCGATGAAGAGTTTTTAGGTTTCTTTAGCTTAAATTAAAGATAAAATTTAGGGCTCTATGTCGTATAATTTTCAGATTTTTGCAACAATTTTCCTAGGCCATGATAAAAGTTGAAGTCGAGGTACAAAATTTTAGAAAATCTAGAATTTTTTTAAAAACTTATCACGTGCTGTATTCTCGTCAGCAGATGGAAAAAAATCTGTTTGACATTACTAGACGTGGAATTTCATAGGCTTTGCAACTGTTTTTTTTTTAAATGTCCTATGATCTTTTTTCGCTGAGTTATCGTAGTTCAAAGCCAGCAGTGATTTTTAATAGTGCTTGCGTCAATCGATCTAATAATTTCCGACGGTGGTGTAGTTTAATAATTTTGTTGAAAATTTAACTGTTTTATGGCAAAATTATCCTTTGGAATTGAGATTTCATCTTTAATGGGCAAATTGTCATCTTTTTTTGTTTAAAAAAGCATCTCTCTTAGCTGAAAATGAACTTTTTTCAGAAGTTAAACTCGTTGGGTTAAAAATTAAACTGCCTGAACGGAAGAAAGTTTTTTGAAACAAGAGCGAAAAAGACGATATTTTTATTGTCACAGAGCCAGATTAAGCAGATCAAACGCAGTCGTCATTCCTTATTTCAAAAGCTGTACTCGGAGATTTTACATTATCTTTATAGCTCATATAAAAAAGGAAGAAAATTGACAGTTAAGAAGGCGTCGATTTTATATAACTTCAAAAAAAAGTAGTTTTTCAAGATTCCAGAAAAGAAACTAGGCCTATTTGTGAACGAATTTTTAAATTGCGCTTTTCATTTTTTTATAAATGTTTAAATAATGAACGATTTTTTGCAATTCAAACATTTTTATAAAAAACTAGTGATTTAAAATAGACAGTCAGGACCCTCGATATACTGGGCAGATGACAATTTCAGCCTAACTGCCACTAAGCAGCTTCCCCTTATTTAACCGAACTGCTGCCGCCGAGCCTGGTCAGCGGGAAAACTTTGCACCTAAGGAAAAAAATATGCAGAACAGAACATTTTTCAAATTTAGGAGGTGGTAATTTACAAATATAATATTGAAAATTTGCGAATCATACTGATTCCAACGATACATTACTTGACTTAAAAAGTTGAAAATTATAGAAAAAATGTTCAAGTTTATGTTATATTTAATGAAAAGTTTGTTACTTTATTTAACTCATATCAACTGCAGTAGCTATAATTCATTAGACCAATATTTTTCTTAGTGAAATTACGAAAGTAAAATAATCCGAAGAAAGTTTAATTTAATTTCTTATAAAACCGAAAAGTTTTTCTTTAATTTTGAGCTGTTTAAGTCAATTGGCATCAGTTGGGTCAGTTGGAATATATATAATTCAAAGATTTCGAATAATATTTTTTTAAATTACCCAGTGCTAAATGAAAAAAATGATATAATGCAGATTTTAGTCCTCTGAAGGTACAAAAAACTCCCGCTGACCAGGCTCGGCGGCAGCAAAGCTTTTGTGACAATTGATGACACTTTGATAAAACAGTTACTGGGTTGCATTCAAATTACGCAATAAATTATAGTCCCTTTTAACCCCCCCCCCTTCCGTCCCTCTAGTGATTGCTAATAAAATATTTTAACCCCCCTTCCCTCTATCTGTACGCAATTTATGGTTTCCAGAATTAATAAGATATGGGACTGAAAACTATTAAGCACTTTTTTTTGTATTTAGGACAATAAATGACTTGCTGCTCAAAAGTTGTAATTAAAAATATTAATACATATATAATAAATATTTACGAAATATGTAATTAACTTTCAAAGGCAATAAATTAGACAATATTTTTATCTTTTATTTATGAATCCATTTATTTACTTTTTTTCAAATAATGAAATATAAATAAAGTGAGTGCATTTAATAATAATATAATGTAAGATTATGTAAACTTGTAGGGGATTTGGAATATTTTATGCTGGACGACTGTTTCTCATACATACAAAAATGTTCATTGTTAATTATAATTAAATTTTTTAATCACGTTCCATTTTGTCAAACGCATTATGGGAATGACATAAACATGAATTGCATTTTCCTGTTTTGCTACTTAATATTACCAGCATTTTAATCTTGTGATATTTTTAACATAGCCTCTTTTATAAAAGAACAAAAAAGATAAAATTTCATTAAAAAAATTTAATTAAAAAAAATTTTTAATTTTTTACAAATGAAGATTCTTGAGTCATAAAATAATAAAAATTAATCAGAATTTTTGAACCCTAGAGGCACAAGATGAATTTTCGGTACAAAAATTGAAATTTTAACCAGAAAATATGAATCTTCAGGGAAAAAAAAATAATTTTTTAACAAAATAGTTACATTTTCAACCAAAGAGATAAAACTTCGTTAAAAAATTTAATTTTCGAAAAGCTAATTTAGCTTTTGCCACACAGTTAAATTTTTAATCAAATATATTAAATTTTCAACAAGATTAAATTTGAAGCAAACATTTAAATTTTTATCCCAGAAAAATGAAATTTCTATAGAGAAAGATGAATTTTTAAACAAAAAAATAAGTTTAACTTCCATACTTTAATTTTTTAAACAAAAGCCGTATTTTCAACCGAGAAGTTGAATTTTAAACAGAATTGCTGCATTTCAACCTAATAGTGACTCGTTTATCCAAGAAAGATAAAATTTATACTAAAATATATGATTATTTAAATGTTATAGAAACACAAATTAAAAAAAAATTCATCCGAAGAACAGTTCACTTGACTTTTTAACGCCAAAGTATAAATTTTTAACATAAAGTAAATTTTCTTCGAAATACACCAAACTCTCTCTTTCAGTCAAGTGTCGGGGGTTGCCTTCAAATGGTCTTGGACTGATTTAGGGGGATAGAAAAGTGAACAGTGAGCGCCCCCTGACTCTTCTCCAATCTGGAATATATATATATATAATGTCGCAACCGCTCTCGCTCCACTCTCCTGAGAAACTGTGGGAGCCAGCAGTTCTAGGAAGGCCGTGAACGGGTTGACTAAAAGCGAGAGTTTAGTGTAGTGGAATTATCAATAAGCCAGTTGAATTTTAAACCAAAAACGACAACTTTTTAACAAAATCGTTGAAGTTTTAAAAAATAATCAAATTTAGAATTAAATTACAAGAAACAGAAGGAAACAACTGCTAAAAACCGATAGGAATATAAATAAAAGGCAAATAAATTACTAACAGGAATATTATATCAGGATTACTGGAAAATTTCATTTTAGAAATTCACTAATTGTTGCTTGACCTAACATTCAAATACCAAAATCTGAAACTTGTAACATTTTCAAACTAAAATCTCTTATAAATAGAATAAAACAAAATTTAATTAAAATACAAGAACTTCAAACCTATTTTTCCGGGCAGTTATTAAAGGGTAAAAAAATGTCTGACTTTTCCCTGACCAATAAAATCTACTTTCTTCTTCTTTAGATTGTAATAACCATAATGATAATAATAATAATTTTAACTAAATTTGCAAGATATTGTTTTATTTGATAACATGGCTTAATATATTTCTTGATTATAAATTTCAACAAATTTTGTAATTTTCGCGAAAAATGATCCTGGGCAGTTGAATAATAACTTAATAAATTTGAAAATCACTTAAAGATGGACCTATTTTATTAAAAACTAAAATTTCTGGTTTAAAATTTAAATACTTACTTGAAAATTGAATTTCTATGTTATAAATAAATTTTGGTTCAAGATTTATTTCATTTCAAAAATTTGACTTTTTTTAAAGCTTGTTTATTATTTTATTGAAAACTTGTTTTGACCATTCATTGTCTTCGGTAGAAAATTAATCTTATTGCTTGAAACATCATCACTGCTGGCAACAGATTTTTTTCAATTTGCTGAAGAGAATACAGCACGTGATAAATTTTCTAAAAAAATTCTAGATTTTCTAAAATTTTATACCTCGACTTCAACTTTTAGCATGGCCTAGGAAAATTGTTGCGAAAATATGAAAAATGTACGACAAAGAGCCTAAAATGTTATCTCTAATTTAAGTCAAAGAAACTTAAAAAATCTTGATCAGTTCCCGAGATACGATTAAAAATGTTCAATCCTATCTGAGTTGAGTTTTAGTCGACGATCACGGTTTTCGACCGGTCTGCTGCTCGCCTCCTTCGTTGAGGCTGGACCGAATAGGCAACGCACAGAGGTAGTGCTTGATTGGTGATCTCTTATACTTTTGATTCTGCTCATCAGTAATTTTTATTTCAAATTATTCTAAATTTTTGAAATTATTAATTGTTTTTTTGAATTATTTACAAGTATTTCAATTCAGAATGACCCCCATATTAAAAAATTAAAAAAAAAAACAGTTTTTTTATTTCTTAAAATTTTTATCAACTAGAGTATTACTTAAAATGTTGTTATTTTGTTACGAGAGTAAACTCTTTTTAAAAAGAATTAAGCAGCTAAATTATAAATAAATTATTTGTATGAGAAACACTTAAAAAAATTAAACGTTAATAAAAATGGAATTTCTAAAATAAATGAAATACAAAACAGTGCGTAGGTGTGATGTAAATTATATTTTAAATTTCTAATAAGTAATTTATTATTTTCCTTTGCGCAAACAACTCGCTCATTATTTAATTTTTCGATGATCAAAATTACAAAATAAAGCCAAAATCAATCACCACCTCTATACGTGGCCTAATCGGTCCTGCCTTAGCGAAGGAGGCGAGCAGCAGACCGGCCGAGAACCGTGATCGTCGAGTAAAACTCAACTCAGTTACGACTGAACATTTTTAATCGTATCTTGGGAACCGGTAAAGACTTTTTGAATTTCTTTTGCGTAAATAAAGATAAAATTTCAGGCTCTAAATCGTATTATTTTCAGATTTTCACAACAATTTTCCTAGGTCATGGTAAAAGTCGAAGTCGAGGTACAAAACTTTAGAAAATCTAGAATTTTTGTTAAACTCATCACGTTCTGTATTCTCTTCAGCAGATCAAAAAAAATCTGTTTGACATTAGTAAAGTGGAATTTTATCAACTTTTTAACTTTTTTTTTAATGCCCTGTCATATTTTTTCGCTGAATTATTGTGGGTTAAAGCCAGCAGTGGTTTTTAATAGTGCTTGCGTCAATCGATCTCATAATTTCCGACAGTAGTGTAGGGCATTTAAAAAAAAAGAGTTAAAAGCCTATGTAATTCAACGTCTAGTGATGACAAGCAGATTTTTTTATCTGCTGAAGAGAATACAGCACGTGATAAATTTTTTTAAAAAATTCTAGATTTTCTAAAATTTTGTACCTCGACTTCAACTTTTTGCATGGCCTAGGAAAATTGTTTAAAAAATCTAAAAATTATACAACATAGAGTCTGAAATTTTATCTTTAATTTAAGCCACAGAAACTTAAAAAATCCTAATCGGTTCCCGAGATAAGATTAAAATTGTTCAATCGTATCTGAGTTGAGTTTTCGTCGACGACCACGGTTCTCGTAATTTTTATTTTAAATTATTGTAAATTTTTAAAATTATTTATTGTTTTTTGAAATTATTTATAATTATTTCAATCCAGAATTAACCCCATATTAAAAAATAAAAAAATGAACAGTTTTTTATTTCTTAAAATTTTTATCAACTAGAATATTACTTAAAATGTTGTTATTTTGTTACGGGAGTAAACTATTTTTCAAACGAATTAAGCAGCTAAATTATAAATAAATTATTTGTATGAGAAATACTTAAAAAAATTAAAAGTGAATAATATGGAATTTACAAAATAAATTAAATAGAAAAAAACTGTGCGTAG